>PVJS01065223.1:0-10032 GCA_004027185.1 Glis glis
GGCCCTATTTTTTATACTTTATTTTGAAACTGGGTCTCACGAAGTTGCAGAGGGCCTCACTAAGGAGAGAGAGCGAGAGACAGAGAGACAGAGACAGAGAGAGAGAGAGAGAGTGAGAGAGTGAGAGAGAGAGAGAGAGAGAGAGAGAGGGCTGAGGCTGGCCGCAAACCCGGATCCTCCGGTCTCCGCGTGCGCCACCACGCCCGGTGAGAAAGGAGTTTTAAATGTCCACTGATGTCGCTCTGCAGCATGGTGGGGAATCTCTGGGTCAGAGAGCTCCAAAGGACTGTACCTACTTGTGCCTTATAAATACAAGCTCTATCTTATCAATAGGAAACAGCTGTCCAGTGAGGTGTCTTTGGATCTGCAAAGCAGTCAGGTGCTAAATGCCTAAAATTTGTTTGCTTGGGTTATTTTTCAAATAATGGAATGTGTAAGAATTCAGTCTTGGTGTGAGCTAATGGGGTGGGTGTCAGTCTGCAGTGAAGAAATAAACAGCCCCGGAGCCAACACCCAGAGGCTATCTTGAGCTCATTTACATAACACCCTTTTCCCAGCAAAAGAAAACTGTGACTTTTCTAAAGGATGAGCAGGTAAAGAAGCAAAATAATATAAGAGAATCCTAAGGAAACATCCGAAGTCCCAGAGCATCACCATCCTGCGCACCGTGACCTCCTGCCCCTGTTGGTGGACCTTCTGCCCCAGGATCCACCAGGCTAGATCCCAGAGGAAACGCTCACTCCTCTTTGCCCTCCCTTTCAGGTTTAGGATTCTAGATCGCTGGATGAATTATAAATACAAGTTAATCTGTTTTCAAAACTTCAAGTTGGATATTAGGAAAAGAGACCCTAGAACACACCGTAGGCCCAGTGCACACGTAGCAGTGCTCATTTCAAAAGGGAAACAAGGCAGTCCAAGGCAGACTCCGCTCTGCAGAGTACAGCTTAATTTCCTCTTACTCTATTCTTTCCTTTCTGTCACTCTCTTTCTCTTTTAAATTCTTTCCTTTTATTTGAGCCGCTTATTCTCTGGTCCTTCCTCTCCCCTCTCTCAACCTCCAAAGAGCCCTAGACCAGGTGTCTGGGCACCTGTGTTCTGATTCCAGCAATGCCTCTCGCCACCTCTGTGACTGGGGAGCATCGCCTAACCCTCTTCTGCAAAAAGACAAGGCTGGATTAGACTCACCCAGGCTCTGATAACTTCGGCTCTGTGCTCTATGTCTGCCGGTGACGTCCATGGACACTGCCTAGCACCACGTGGCACTCAGGCCTCAAAACTCACCACCCCTGGCAATGGCGACTTAATTCATGGATCCCAGATATCTACTTACAGGATGAACTTCATACCTGAGGCACACTGTACTCTTCCAAAGTCTTCTGGTTTTATCATCTTGCATAACCTGATTCAAACATTCTATCATGTTATCTGCCATTTAAAGAATTTGTGATAATGGCTATAATCTTAGTCTTCTATTAATTGTCATCAACAACAGATAAATCTACTTTTTTGTGTGTGGTACTGAGGATTGAACCCAGGAACATTCTACCTCTGAACTATAACCCATCCCTATTTTATTTTATTTTACTTATTTCATTTTATTTTTATTTTGAAACAAGGTCTCACCAAGTTGCTGAGGCTTGCCGCAAACCATGCAAACCTCCTGTCTCAGCCTCCCAAGTACTGGGATTGCAAAGGTGCACCACCACATCTGGCTAGATAAATCTACTTCTTAAATTATTCCATGTCTCTTGCTATGTGCCGTTAAGTTAACACCCATTCCTTAAATAGAGTCACTGGCACTGCGCTGTGGGTTCTGACCTTTGGGGAGGATGTTTTAGGAACTGTACCTTTTCCTTTTTTCTAAATAGCACTCAAAGGATTTTTGAAATTTCTATCTTTAATGAAGACTCAAGGGACCTAGAAAGATACCCACAGTGGGACCTTCTTTCAAGTGCAAATATCTTGCACTTTCAAGTGCTGATAGGCTTGCCCCAGCAACCCTTTTTGAGTGACCCTAAGTGAGGAGCACATGAACAAATTCTAATCAGTTCAATTTGCTGGAGGCCCCACTGGTCCAAAGTCAGCTAGGAGTGTTCACAGAAAGGGCATGGGTTCCAGGCACCACCAACTTACACAGAAGTCATGTGCTTTTATCTATGTGTTATATATAATGACATTTGTTCGTTTTAAGTAAATACCTAACTATGCATTGATTCTATGGGGGAAAATGCCACACAACACAGTGACTTCTAAAATGGCTGAAAATTTAAATTACACAATTCAAAAACTCCTTTTTTTTGGTACCAGGGATTGAACCCAGGAGCATTCTACCTCCAAGCTACACCCCCAGTCCTATTTTTTTATTCTTTTATTTTGAAACAGGGTCTCACTAAGTTGTGGAGGGCCTCACTAAGTAGCTGAGGCTGGCCGTGAACCTGCGATCCTCCTGTCTCAGCCTCCCAAGTACTAGGATTACAAGCGTGCACCACCATGCCCTGCTAGAAAACGCCTTTTGATGTGAGTGAAGAGGAGGCTTGTCCCTTCGCAAGGATGAGACACTTTGTGCTCCTCTGCTGGGGTGAGAGGTGTTTAGGATGAAATCATGAACAAGGGCCATCGGCCCCTCTCTTCCCCCTACTTTGCCTATAGGGGAGCTACCTGAGCCCGGTTCAGCTCACCTGAGGGAAGTGAGGATCTCCAGAGAGCATCATTGTCAACTTCATGAAGGATATTTATTTGTTTGCTTGCTTGATTGCTTGCTCACTTGCTTGTTGTTGTTTGGTATTGGAGATTAAACCCAGCGGCATTCTACCTCTGAGCTACACCCCTAGTTCTATGTTATTTTTTATTTAGAAACAGGGTCTCACTAAGTTACTGCACTGGCCCCAAACTTGCAATCCTGCTTTCTCACCCTCCCAAGTACCAGGATTACAGGCATGTACCACCACACCCAGCTCATGGTTTGGTTTTTATTTGTTTTGTTTTGTTTTTTTGTGGTACTGGGAATTGAACCCAGGGGCGTTCTACCTCCGAGCTACACCCCCATCCCTATTTTTTATTCTTTATTTTGAAACAGGGTCTCACTAAGTTGCAGAGGGCCTCACTAAGTAACTGAAGCTGGCCGTGAACCTGTGATCCTCCTGTCTCAGCCTCCCAAGTACTGGGATTACAAGCATGTGCCACCACGCCCCACATGGTTTGGTTTTTAAACAAAGATTTTCCCCAAAACTCTTAGAGCATGTTTTCTTTCTCCTTCATTTCCTCCTCTCCCTGGACGGAGCAAACTCCTTGATGCCTTTGCGGGCTGGACATTCTTTCCTAGGCAATGTGATGCTTTCCTCTAGGGAGCTGGTTCCAGAGCTTCCTGATGGGGCCTTCAGTTAGAAACTCCAAGAGAGGGCCGGGCGTGGTGGCGCACGCTTGTAATCCCAGTACTTGGGAGGCGGAGACCAGAGGATCTGGGTTCGCGGCCAGCCTCAGCTCGTTCTCTCTCTCTCTCCCTGTCTGTCTCTCTCTCTCTCTACTTAGTGAGGCCCTCTGCAACTTCATGAGACCTGGTTTCAAAATAAAGTATAAAAAATAGGGCCGGGGGTGTAGTGCGGAGGTAGAACGCCCCTGGGTTCAATCCCCGGTACTGCAAAAAAAAAAAAAAAAAGAAACTCCAGGAGAACACTTGGGGCATGAAGGCCATCCAGTCATATTCCATTCACTTCCCGGGGCCCTGTGTAAGGTCAACAGGAGCCTTTCATTTAGCTTCTCTGACACAGTGAAGGGTTTGTAAAATTAATCATGTTATGTTACACTGAAGACATGCCTCAAGCTTATTTCCCACCCAGGTTCGCCATGGTATTACAGAGTTGACAAAGTGGGGGTCAGGGCAAGCACCCTCATCTTGGACAGCTCTTAGACTAGAATTATTAAAGGAATCCGTAATGGATGAAAACTTGCTGGGCCTCCCTGTAATGCAGAATTTGCCATCTGTTGCCCTGTCAGATCAACTTTTATAAAATTGTATGTCTTTCTCTGTGGAGAAAGGAAATTTTTGTGTTTGTCAACCTCAACTCCATTTACTTTATAATCAATACTTCTTTCCTCTTCCATTTTTCTTCCAGCTCTCCGCTAAACTCAATAACCTTCCAACACTCATTTCTATGAGACTGGAGTTCCTGAGAATCCTCTGTAGCCATGAACATTACCTCAACCTGAACCTCTTCTTGATGAATGCTGATACTGCGCCAACATCTCCTTCTCCCTCCATATCTTCCCAGGTAATCAGCTAATTGAAGGATTTATTCAAGCGATTTCATTTAACTAACTTAGTTTAATTATGTAGTTCCTATAAACATTGGACTTAATAATTAGACAGAAAATCAAGCATTCAGACCAGAGCAGTTGATCCAGATGTGGGCAAGTATGCTACCATGAAGTTGTACTGTCTTAACTAAGTAAGCATTTACAAGCTAAAAAAAGTTTTTCCCTAGACTCAAGGGCCAAGCATAACAAGGAATCCATAAGCACCATGAAAATTTAAGAAACTCATAGAAAAGTCTCAAATCTTCCCTTGTCTGAGTAGCCAATCATTACATTATACAAATATAGATTCCAAAGTCAAATAAGTTTTGGAAAACCCTGTGTTAACTAAGTTTTTATTTTTTGCAGTAGGCCATCCAAGAGCCTTTAATATGTTAATGTAAATTATAAATGGATAGAAGAGCCAGGCGTGGTGGTACGTGTACCTGGGAGGCTGAGACAGGAGGATCGCAGGTTCGCAGCCAGCCTCAGCTACTTAGTGAGGCCCTCTGCAACTTAGTGAGACCCTGTTTCAAAAATAAAGAATAAGAAACAGGGCTGGGGGTGTAGCTTGGAGGTAGAATGCCCCTGGGTTCAATCCCCAGTACCTAACAATAAATAAATAAATAAATAAATAAATAAATAAATAAATAAATGGTAGAAGAGGAGATGGGAGAAGGTGTGTGTGATGGGCAGAGATTCCCAAGTGATTTGACTGTGGAAATCTTTTTCCCTCCCAGAGATTTCTCAAGGGACCATTGTTCTCTTTAAAAAAAAAATAGGGAATGCTATTTTATAGTCATTCCATTTATAGGAAACAAATCAGTAGCTCAGAGCAGCCAAGAAGATTTCTCAGTATTAGGCTGTTTTTTTCTGTTGTATAGTCCTTGATACTAACACAAAGGTGAAGGTTTGTTTAATTAATTAAAAAACAAAATCTTAGCCATCCGTGCCAGATGACATGACTCAGACCTTAGCTACAGGACCATCTGAACATGAACTGGAGTAGATCTGACTTCAGGCAGCAATTCCAAATGTGTAAGCATTCTACCGCAGGTTAAGTCCCTAGACTACCCTGGGCTAACCTTGCCCTTGGGCCTCTCCCCACGTTCCTCTTCTGACTGCCCACCCCCGAGTTGGTAAACCCAGGGGCCCAGCTCACCAAAACATGAGGATTTAGCGATGCTTTAGAGACTCTTAGTGAAAAATAACCTGTGCTTCCAGATAAGAACACAGAACAGGAGTTGCCTGGGACTGGCCAATCTGACACTTTCCAGCCTGGCACTACTTTTGGGTCCAGGCCTTCAAAAGTCAGACAGTATGCTTAAACCATCTTTAGAAGCTTTGCTGAGTAAACAGGCCACAGCCACAGGATCACATGCGGGTCTTATTTCCTATACGCATTTTATCTGGGGGATTTTAATCTTCAACTTTTGATTTCCGGTGGGGAAGAAGTGTTCTCCATTTTTCAGCAGACCCCAGGTGTTTTGTTTTCGTCTTTCCCAACCTGGCGATCCTCGTCTGTGGGACTAGGAAAGCAAAGTAGCCACTGTCCCTCTGGGTCCCCTCACCCGTCATGTGAAATGCTAGCAAACACTATTCACTGGGTGGTATTCACCAGGCCTGGCCAGAGCCAGGGCTCCATAAATCCTAGCCATGGCGATTCTAATCCCAGTTCTTCTTATTCATAAGCTTGCTGCTTGCATTTCTGCAGAACTCGAGCTCCTGCTCCAGTTTCCAGGACCAGAAGATTGCCAGCATGTTCGATCTGACTCCCGAGTACCGCCAGCAACACTTCCTCACCGGACTCCTCTTTACGGAACTGGCTGCCGCCCTGGATGCCGAAGCGGAAGGGTATGTTTCTAACACTCAAAATGGAACACGGAGAAGAAAAGAGAAAGATGCTCCCTAATAAAGCTTGTAGTTCAGCTTCTTGTACTTGGTGAAAAACTCTGCTGCACCATTTCTGAGGAGTAGAAGCATCCGGGTCTTGGAAAAATGGCACCCATAGAATGTAGAAAGGCACCAGGGAGAGAGGAGAACCACTGAATGACTTTTTTTAGTCACTCATGTATTCAGTGGAATTTACTGAGGATGTTTTGATCCGTGAACTCCCTAGGAACGAAGTCGTTTGGGGAGGGGGTTTCTGTAGGGATTGAATCCAGGGCCTTGTGCACATGAAGCGCATGCTCTGCCACTGAGCTGCACCCCCAGCCCCAGCAAAGCCATTTTAACAAAGGCGAGAGCAGACGGAGTCTCAGTGTTGACAAAGGAAGTGTCTGCTGATGTCCTGTGCAGTTGTCCTGTGTCCTGATTAGGCTTCTGTGGACAGGCCTTCCCAGGCTAGGAGAGATGCCACAGGTTCAGGGCTTCTGAATCCTTACACATTGCCTCTTAAACATCCCAACACCAGGGGGAATGGGACAGTAGCTAACTTTGATGTGGGCCCATGGCTTCAGTTCCATCTTCTTTCAATGCTAATTGAATTCCTCCCAACTTTCTCAGTAGAATGTTCTACCCTATAACTAACATATATTTCTACAGCAACAAAAAGTACCCTGACATAAAGTGTCGATAAGGTGCCCGGATGAAAGTTTTAACACAAAGGAAATTGTTTTCCTATTCAGATATGTTCATTTTTGTTTTGTGTACTGCAAGGGTGTTCTACTTCTGAGCTACACCCCCAGACCTATTTTATTTTTTATTTTGAAACAGTGTCTTGCTAAGTTGCTGAGGGCCTCACTTAATTGCTGAGGGTGTCCTCAAACCTGAGATCCTCATGTCTTAGCCTCCCAAGTACTGGGATTAAAGGCATGTACCATCATACCCGGCTGTTTTCTTAATTGTCCTTTAATAGCATTGCTTTAAGTGATTTCTAAAAATAACCTTTTGTATTTACATCAGCAGTAGTTTTTATATTCCATTTTCCTTCTAGTGGCAAGCAGCCCTGACATCTGTTTCTAATTCCTTGTAAAATTGTTGTCCTGATATTACCAGCAACAGGGTAGAGTGTTCAGAGATCATCATGTAATTATGTTTAATCAGGTAGATACATTCTTCAGACACACACACACAGAGCACCTTTTCCACCCCCAGCACCCCCCAGAGAGTAACTAATTAACAATGCCGCTCCTCTGATGACTCAATCATCCCCGATTGCTGAGTTGACAGTTACTCTCCTGGAAAATCATTAGAGAGACTGTCATGACTTTACCATGTGGGCTAAAACCTCAGGGGGGGCTTTAACAAAGCCTCCTATTGCTCAGCATTTTTTCCTTTGGCTGCCAAGACAATTAATAGACTCACCTGCAACCTGTGTGTCAAGGACCACTGAGATCATCACAGTCACTGGACCCCTGTAAGGCGCTGTGGCTCGTTTCCAGAGGGTTTCCCGGGGGCGCTCCTACCTGGGTGTGTCCTCCAATGTCCATGCATCATTAAATCCACAGTGTTTTCCAAGCTTTGGAAATGGCCTGCCATCTTTGTGTTAAGCCAGCACATTGCAGTGCCTTGTCTCAAACACAACCCACTGCCAGGTCTGCAGGCTAGGATGGCAGTCAGAGTAAGAACAACTTCTGAAATACTTCTGAAATGCAGTTTGCAACTGGCAGTCTCAGCCGTCATGTAAGAATCTGGGTCATTTGAAAAACTGGTTAATATTTTGTGTCTAACCCTGGATTCTGGTGAAGCATTATTTCATCTGAAAGAAACAATGTATTTTAAAAACTGAAAGTCTTTGGTTAGGTTCCAGATACTCTTACTGGGTGCTTTATTTTCATTGCTTTTTATTGAGGGATAATTTATATATAGTAATGGGCCTCAATCTTGACTGTAAAGTGCAATTTATTTTCACCTATGAATATTCTTGGGTAACCACTAACCAGATCAAGATATAGGGTGTTCTATGGGATACAGGGAATTTCTATAGGATAGAAACCCAGGATATTCCCTGACTCCCTCTCCTTAGTCCCTCACACTATTTAATAGATAAAGATCACTATTCTGATCTTTATCTCCAGAGATTGGTGTTGCCTATTGTTGAACTTCATATTCTTTTGCTGTATATCATGCCTGGGAGAACCTGCTACACCCAGCTTGGTTTAGTATTCTTAAATAGGTAAATATGTGTAGAAGGTCAAAATAATATACACTGAGTTAGGGAAAAAAGAGTAAACTAAATCCAAAGCAAGCAGATGGTAAGAAATAATGAAGATTACAACTAAGACAACAAAATAGAAAATAGAAGAACGATAGAAAAAAATTAGCAGAACCAAAAGTTTATTAAAACACCAACAAAACTTAGTATTGTTAAGATGGCAGTAATGTCCCCCCCCAATTGATCTATAGAGTCAATACAATTCCTTTCAAAATCTCAGCTGACTTTGCAAAAATTAACAAGCTCATCCTAAAATTCGTGTGGAAATTCAAATCTTGAAATTCTTGAAAAAGAAAAGAATTGGAGGACTCATACTTCCTCATATCAAAACTTACTGCAAAGGAAAAGTACTCAAGACTATGTGGTTCTGAAATAATGATAGACAAGGAGAACAACGAAATCAAAGTAAGAGTCCAGAAATAAATCCTCACTTTTATAGGCAGTTGGTTTTGACATGGGTGCTCAAAACAATTCAATGGGAAAAAAACAGTATTTGTAACAAATGTTGCTGGGATAACTGGATATCCACATTTAGAAGAGTGAAGTTGAATGCCTATCTCACACTATATACAGAAGTTAACTCTAATAGATCAAAGACCCAAGTATAAATGCTAACACTATGAAATTCTTAGATAAAATCATGGTGGTAACCTTCATGAACTTGGATTAGTCAATCATTCCTTACATCTGTCACCAGAAGCATGAGCCAAAAGAAAAAAAAGAGATATTGGACTTATGAGTAAAACTGTGATTCATAGTTCACCATCAAGAAAATGAAGATAGCCAGGAGTGGTGGCGCACGCTTGTAATCCCAGTACTTTGGGAGGCGGAGACCAGAGGATCCGGGTTTGTCTCTCTCTCTCTCTCTCCTTAATGAGGCCCTCCGCAACTTTGTGAGACCCGGTTTCAAAAATAAAGTATAAAAAATAGGGCTGGGGGTGTGGCGCGGAGGTAGAATGCCCCTGGGTTCAATCCCCGGTACCGCAAAAAAAAAAAAAAAAAAAAAAGAAAGAAAATGAAGATAACCCACAGAATGGGGGAAAAAAGCATGCAAAAATCATGTACCTAATGAGAGACTTGTGTCAGGAGTATACATTTAAAAATCTCACAACTCAATAATAAAAGGACAAGTAACTCAGCTTTAAAAGGACAAAGGATCAGAATAGATGTTTCTCCAAAGAAGATATGGCCATGTGCACATGAAAAGATGTTGGGCACCCTTAGCTACCAGGTCAATGCATATCAAAGCCACAATTAAATACCACTGCCTACCCACTAGATAGCTAAAATAAAAAGGACAGATAATAAAATGTTGACAAGAATGCCGGGCGTGGTGGCGCATGCTTGTAATCCCAGTACTTGGGAGGCGGAGACCGGAGGATCCGGGTTCGTGGCCAGCCTCAGCTCGCTCGCTCTCTCTCTCTCTCTCTCTCTCTCTCCTTAGTGAGGCCCTCCGCAACTTCGTGAGACCCGGTTTCAAAATAAAGTATAAAAAATAGGGCCGGGGGTGTAGCGCGGAGGTAGAATGCTGCGCCCGCGCAGCCTGGACCGAGTCTCTGCGGAGGGTGTCGGGATTGATCACACAG
>PVJS01065224.1:0-10020 GCA_004027185.1 Glis glis
CAGGATATCAAGTGTGTGCCTGCTGGTATCTTGAGGTGAAGGAAAGAGGGACAGTGTGGGACGGGAGGCTGGACAGGTAGCTTCTCATCCCCCCAGACACAGACTTTGTTGCTCTGTTCATCTACTGTGTCTGATACTCTTTCCCTTCCATGTTTCTTTTACCCCACTTTACCTACATTTCCATTAGAAATGGCCACTTCTACTCTCCCATCACACCAATGCATATACCTTGGAGGTAGAAATTCCTGTAACTGTTTAAGGAGCCGGGCTTGGTGGCACAGGCTTGTAATCCCAGTACTTGGGAGGCTGAGACAGGAGGATTGCAGGTTCATGGCCAGCCTCAGCTGCTTATTGAGGCCCTCTGCAACTTAGTGAGACCCTGTTTCAACATAAGGAATAAAAAAATAGGGCTGGGGGTGTAGCTCAGAGGTAGAATGCCCCTGGATTCAATCTCCAGTACTGCCAAAAAAAAGAAAAAAACAAAAACTGGGGCAAAGTTCTGGTAGTGTGCTAGGATGCTCTCCTTACTCCTGTAGTTTTTGACTAAGTAGGAACATGAGGATTGGGGAGAGCAGACGGGAGAAACAAAGGCCTTAGAAGCTGAAGGGGAAGCTGGGAGGGATGCCCAGGAGAGAGAGTACTCAGGAAAAGGCCCCAGAGGTAGACAAAAGGCAGAGCAGGGCCGGCAGTGGGAGGGGGCAGGCCAGGGAGGCGGAGGGACAGAGGGGGTGGGGCATGGAGGCCGCCAGCAGATGGAGGGGATTTGCTTTGCGGAGCTGAACTCTTAGGCCTGGGAGGTTTGGAAGAATCAGTTACCCTGACTTCCTGCTCCCCTTTCTTCATGACTTTCTCACTCAACTTGGGTCTTGGGGAAGGAGGGGTCTGGTGTTAGCCCCTTTGTGTACCTAACAAGCACCCTGGGACCTCTTTGATTTCTGAGATATGGCTACTGTCTTCACTTCACACACACCTCTGCAGAGGGAGAGACCCAGGGCTGGAGGGATTCAAGGGCTGCACATCATTCGTGGTGAAAGAAAGGTGACCTCTCTCTCCCTTGCAGGACCTGAAGGAAAAGAAGGAGAAGGTGGAGGAAAAGGCAAGCCGGAAGGAGCGAAAGAAAGAAGTGGTGGAGGTGCGGAGGCCACACCTGTCCCACCTGTCCCTCCCTATTGTTTCCTCCTTCCTCGTTCCCTCCCTGGGGTGCTGCTGTTCCACCCCGAGGCCCCTCCCCAGTCCTTCCATCACCACTGGGTGGATGGACGCATGCAGCCAGCCTGACACTGCTCCCTGTCCTGGTGTTCACAGGAGGAGGAGAACGGCGCTGAGGAGGAAGAAGAGGAAACTGCCGAGGATGGAGAGGAGGAGGATGAAGGGGATGAAGAAGGTGGGGAGGGGCAGGGGAGGTTGGGCTGGGAAAGTAGAGACTCAGAGGAGTAGAGTCAGGGTGGGTTTGCAGACCTCTGAAGCAGCAGGGCTCAGGGCAACCACAGGGGGTCTCTGCCAGCTTCCTGCCCTTCCCCAGTGACCCATTTCTGGCTCCTCAGATGAGGAAGAAGAAGAAGAGGATGACGAAGGGCCCGCGCTGAAGAGAGCTGCAGAAGAGGAGGTTTGGGCTGGGGCCTGAGGGGCTGTCCGGGATGGCACAGGGGCTGGTGCCTTTTGGATTTGGATTGACCCATATCCACATCGGCTGGGGACTGGAGCACAGCCAGCTGGGATGGGGAGGTCCCCTCTCCCATCTTAACAGCTCCCTAACTCTTTTCGTCTCCACAGGATGAAGCGGATCCCAAGCGGCAGAAGACAGAAAATGGGGCATCGGCATGAGCCCCCTGCCAATGGGCGGGGGCGGGAGGCCCCTCAGGGCCTGGATGTGGGGGTGGGAACAGACAAGTACAGCCGCCCTTCACCTGGCTCTGCTCTGGGCCCTGCACTGGAGCTGCCACCCTCTTCTCTCTCCCCAGCCTTCTCATTTCCGCCTCTCTGGACACTGCCCTGCACCTCACTTTGCTGTCCTCCCACCTCCTGACCTCCATCTGAGCTCCCCAGCTGGCCCCCAGTTGCCCCTCTCCCTTTCCTTGCTCTTCTCCCTCCCCACCATCACACCTGCCCTCACCTCCAGGTAGCCTCTCCTCCCTCCCCTCTGCATCCCCCAGCCTCATGCCCTGCTCCATCCCTCTCCTGCCTGATCCCTGGGTCTCCCTCAGATCCCCTCCTCTCAGACAGCGCCAGGCCGGGGTGGGGCCGGGGTTGGGGCCGAGCCCCACAGTTGCCCCCCTCCCCTCCCCTTTTTGTATAATTTAATAAAGAAACGGTCGCGCTTCTGTTTTTAACCTGTCTCCTGCTTTCCCGGGGTCCAGTCAGTCAAGGAGAGGGATGAGGGTGGCTGGCTGACCTCACACCTATGACTCCAGAAGACAAAATAAGCTCTCCAGGGTGCAGGGGAAGCCCAGGTCTGCTGGGTATTTTGGGTTTTTTTTTAGTGGTACTGTGTATTGAACCCAGGATTGTACCTCTGAGCTATACCCCCAGCCCTGTTTTTTTATTTGTTTTTATTTCTTGTGATACTGGGGATTGAACCCAGTGGCATTCTACCTCTGAGCTACACCCCAGCCCTATTTTTTTTTTTTTTTTGTGGTACCAGGGATTGAACCCAGGGGCGTTTTACCTCTGAGCTACACCCCCGGACCTATTTTTTATACTTTATTTTGAAACCGGGTCTCACGAAGTTGCGGAGGCCTCACTAAGTAGCTGAGGCTGGCCGCCAACCCGGATCCTCCAGTCTCAGCTTCCCAAGTACTGGGATTACAAGCGTGCGCCACCACGCCCGGCCTATCTTTTTTTTTTTTTTTAAACAATCTAAGTTGCAGACGTCCTAAATTGCAGAGGCTGGCTGCAAACTTGGGATCCTCCTGTGTCAGCCTCCCAAGTACTGGGATTACAAGCATGTGCTCCTTTTAAAATTTTTTTAAGTATATTATTTTTGTGGTACTAGGGATTGAACATGGGCATTCTACCTCCGAGCTACACCCCCAGCCCTATTTTGCTTTTTACTTCAAAACAGAGTCTCACTAAGTTGCTGACAGCCTCACTAAGTTGCCTCCCAAGTACTGGGATTACAGATGTGTGCCACCACACCTGAATTACTCTTTTTTTTGTGGTACTGGGGATTGAACCCAGGGGCATTCTACCTCCGAGGTACACCCCTCAGCCCTATTTTTTATTCTTTATTTTGAAACAGGGTCTCGCTAAGTAGCTGAGTCTGGCTGCGACCCGGATCCTCTGGTCTCAGCCTCCCAAATACTGGGATTACAAGCATGCGCCACCATGCCGGGCTTACCATTTCTTTTTAAACAGGGTCTAAGTTATGGAGGGCCTCACTAAATCTGAGGCTGTCCTCAAAACTGCAATCCTTCTGTCTCATCCTCCCAAGTACTGGGATTGTGGGCATGTACCACTGTGCCTGGCTCTAGCTCTTTTTTTTTTTTTTTTTTTTTTTTTTTTGGTACTGGGGATTGAACCCAGTTGCATTGTACCTCTGAGCTACATCCTCATCCCTTTTTTTGTTTTATTTTGAAACAGGGTCTCAATAGGTTGCTGAGAGTCTTACTACATTGCTGAGGCTGTCCTGGAACCTGCAATCATGTTGTCTCAGCCCCCCAAATACTGGGATTACAGGCATGTGCCACCATGCCCAGCTTTCCAGCTCTGCCTCTGAGAGCTGATTTATGGTGTGGTGTGGTGGTCCATGCCTGTAATCCCAGGGCTTGGGAGGCTGAAACAAGAGGGTCGCAGGTTCCAGGCCAGTGTCAACGACTTAGACTCTGATTCAGAGTAAAATAGGGCTGGGGTGTAGCTTGGAGGTAGAATGCCCCTGGGTTCAATCCTCATTAAAAAGGAGAGAGGTGATTTATGTCCTGTTTTGGGTTCTTGGGGATGCTCCTCCCCAGCAATACACACTTCCCTGCTAACCCACACAAGAACTAGACACTGCTGAGACCAGTGGAAAGCTAGGGCTCTATTGTGCTGAACCAGGCAAATAGAAAAAGCCCCAGAAACAGGAAGTCCCGCCCCTGAAGTGGGAGAGGCTGGGATGCCTGGGTCTCAACATCCTAGGATCTGGAGGGAGAACTTACTGCCTGGCATGGGTGATGCCCTCTGCCTGGCAGGCAGGAAGCAGGCCCCTCCGGGTCAGGCAGAGAAGATCTCAGCACTTCATGTTCCTGGACTGTCTTGTCTCTTGCCCTCCAGCTCTGCCAACTGGGCTAGAGGGGAGTAAGAGTTGTCTGTCAGCCCATTGTGGTGGCGCACACCTGTAATCCCAGTATTTGGGAGGCTGAGACAGGAGGATTGCAGGTTCAAGGCCAGCCTATGTAATTTAGTGAGACCCTGTTTCAAAATAAAAATAAAATGGGGCTGGGGTGTAGCTCAGAGGTTGAATCCCCTCAGGGTTCAATCCCCAGTAAGGGGGTGGAGGAGTTGTCTGTTGGTCTCAGGCTCCCTTCCCTAGCCCATCTGCCTCAGTTTTTCTTGAGTTCGACCTACAAGATTTCTGCATTTTTCCAAATCCAATCACCCTTGCCCTCTCCTCTTCATACAGAACCTGTGGATTGGGGAAGCTCTGGCAAGGGGGAGAGAGATTGCCTGTCAACACCATTCTTTCAGGAAGACTAGAAGACACGCATAACTCACCCAGGGTCAGGAATGCACCCACACACACAGCTGTCTCTACACTTCCTAACCTTGATAAATGAATCTCTTTGAGTCTCAGTTTCTTCATCTGATCAATGGGTTACTGTATGTAAAGTACCCAATACAGTGCCTGGCACAGAATGAAGGCTGTGGGCACGCGCGCATACACACACACACACACACACACACACACACACACACACACACACACCACTAGCATTCCCCTCCCCACAGCTACTGTCTTGCAGGGTGCACTGAAGTTTCATACCCACCCTATTCCTGTTGGGAAGGCACTGGGGTAATGAAGTTCTGGGAGGTGAAAGGAAAGAGGGAGGGGATAAGAATCAAGGAAAGAGGCTACCCGGAAGAAAGTGTGAATGTTGGGACCCAGGAGGCAGCTTAAAGATGGGGAACAAGGTAGAACTGGTTGGCAGAGAAAGATGTGTGCCAGGAGGGGACAGGAGGGGGCGGTGGGGAGACCCAGGACTGAGGAAGTAAACAAGGGGAGTGCCATCACAGGGGCGGAGGGTGATGCTGCTGGGAATCAACCCCCTCAGATTTTCCACTGCGAAGCGAAACTGTGAGCCTTGGGGTGTGGGGGGCGGGCAACAGGGAGGGGAAGTGGGGAAGGTGGAGGGAAAGCAAAAGGACAGGGGCAGCAGAACCCCATCCCAGCTCTTGACAGCCACCTTGGCTCTGTTCTGCTCTCTGCCACTGCCCTGCTTGGTCCCTGGGGTGTCCCTCCCCCGCCTCACCTGGCCAGCTTTCCCCTGGACTCCAGCCTATTGGTCCTCCCTGCCCTCTCTCCAGGCCTCCCTCCTGGTGGTCCCCTTTCCTCTGGATTCCCTCCCTCCACCTTCCTCTTTGCAGAACTCTTTCGTCCCTCAGGCCCCCCTTTCTGACCTCCCTTTGGAGGGCTCAGCCCGGACCAGACCATAGGGGAGATGTGGGAAGCTCAGTTCCTGGGCTTCCTGCTTCTGCAACTGCTGTGGGTGGCTCCAGGTAAGGTGGGATGGGGGAAGGTTGACCTCCAGACCCACAGGAGGGGCCAGCAGGGATCCCTGTATGGATGGCCTCAGGTTCATAGCTCTGTGGTGGTCTTCTAAGACCTTTCTTGGGGCAGTCCTTCTACCCCAGAGCCTCGCTTCAATCTCCCCTTGGCAGGGATGGCAGAAACCCAAGCTCTTCCTCTGTCCTGCTTCTCCCTTGGGAAGCTGAGGTCCTTCTGTACTCCTAAGTCTACTGACTCATGGTCCCTTCCCTTGGCTTCTCTTTTGCTACCTCAGTGGCGGCTCCAGGGCCTGGGAAAGAGGTCCAGGTGGTGTGGGCCCAGGAGGGGGCTCCTGTCCAGCTTCCCTGCAGCCCAATCCTCCTCCAGGATCCCAGCCTTCTGCGAAGAGGAGGGGTCACTTGGCAGCATCAGCCAGACAGGTATGCACCCCAAACCGGGAGGCAATGGAACCTCCCGATCTGGCACTAATGGCATCCAGACACAACCCAACAGCCAAGACAGTCCTGCCCCCTCCCCTGGGCTGTCAGTCCCTCTGAAGTCATTGACTTGGCCTCCCCTACACCCATCTTGCTCTTCCTCTGCGGGCTGTCCTCCCACACCTGCATCCCATAGCATGCCACCTCTCCAGGAGTGCATGGTGCTGGCCCAAAGGGAGAGGGGACAGGGGTGGGGGTGGGGGACAGCTGGTGGTCAAGAGATCTCTTTGGGCGGGCATCCTGGTCCTCGAAGTGTGGGTGCACTGTATCTTCTCCGGGGCCTCTTACCCCTCGAATTTCTCAATTTCATCTCTCTCTTGCCCAGTGGTCCACCCACTCCCGCCCCTGGACGCCCGTCGGCCATCGGCTTTCGCCCGGTGGCGCCCTGGGCCCGACGCTACACCCTGCTGAGCGTGGCTGCCGGCGGCCTGCGCAGCGGGAGGCTGCCCCTGCAGCCTCGCGTGCAGCTGGAGGAGCGCGGCCTCCAGCGCGGGGATTTCTCGCTGTGGCTGCGCCCGGCGCTGCGAACTGACGCCGGCGAGTACTCTGCCGCCGTGCGCCTCCGGGACCGCGCCCTCGCCTGCCGTCTCCGTCTGCGCGTGGGCCAGGCCTCGAGTAGGTGGAGCGGGACGAGGGGAGAGGGTCTGGGAGGCGGGTCCCATTCCCTGCCGCCTGGGAGCGAGGCAGGAACAGAGGCTGCGCCCTGGGCACTGTCGAGGGCCTCCGGGAGGTGGAGGAAGGGCTGGGAGTCATGGTGCCCCCAGAGGCGCATGTGTGTGTGGGGGGGGACGATGGAGAGAATGCATCACACCCCTGAGACCCCTTTCACCACCCGCACGGGAGGGCTCTGGCGGAGCTGGGGTCGGGGGCACCTCTGCTGTGGGGAGAGGGAAGAGTGCGGGGCTCAGAGTGATTCATTTCAAGCCCCCCATGGTGGCACACCTGTAATCCCAGTATTTGGGAGGCTGAGACAGGAGGATTGCAGGTTAGAGGACAGCCTCAGCAAAGTAGGGAGACGCTCAGCAACCTAGCAGGCCCCGTTTCAAAGCAAACGAATGTAAAAACGGCTGGGGGTGTAGCTCCGAGGTAGAATGCTCCTGGGTTCAACCCCCAGTACTGTGCCCCCCCCACACACACACAAAGAGTGATTTATTTCAGACATTCGTAGCCCAGGGGGTGGGCTTCACGGGATCAAGCAAGGTCTGGAGAGAGTGAAGGGTAGGCTGTGCCAAGCAAATGGGGGGGGGGCAGGGGACAGTGGAAAAAAGCCAGGGGACTCTTGGAGATCCACTTTAAGCTTCTCTAGGTGGCAGTCACTGAGCTGGAGGACAGGGGAGGTTGAGGAGGAGAAGGCAAATCTGAAGCGAGGTCCCTGCTTCTAGAAGCTTCCAGCTTGGTTAGCTTGTGGGGCTGTGAAAATGTTTCCTTCCCTCCCAGGGCTCATCAAGTCTTCTTTATCCTTGTGCAGTGACAGCCAGCCCCACAGGACTTCTCAAGACCTCCGACTGGGTCATTTTGAACTGCTCCTTCAGCCGCCCTGACCACCCAGCCTCTGTACGCTGGTTCCGGGGCCCAGACCGAGTCCCGATCCAGGAGTCCCCCCATCACCACTTAATGGAAAACTTTCTCTTCCTGCCCCGAGTCAGCCCCTGGGACTCTGGGATCTGGGGCTGCATCCTCACCTACAGAGATGGCTTCAATGTCTCTATCATGTACAACCTCACCGTTCTGGGTAATTCCTCTAATCTGCCTTTACACTTGACCACAACCCCTTCCTGCCCCCCTCCGTCACCTCCCCTGACTCATGGGTCCCCAAGTTAGGTTCTCGGCAGCTCTTGTCACCTCTAGTTGCTCTGGGCCTCAGTGTCCAACCCCTTTCCTCTGCGTCAGCCTTTTAGCTGCCATCTCCCCTTCTGGCTTTTCTCTTAGCCACCCAGCCCCACTGGCCAGCCCTTGGTCTCCTGCCTGCCCAGTCCACTTTCTGGATTTCTCAGCATCCTCAGTTTACCCACCTTATTTTGCTCCTGAGCATTCTTCCCAGAGTACCACCTTCTTCCCTCCCCCACCCAGCAGTGTCTGGGATGGAACCCAGGGCCTTGCATGCTAACTAGGCAAGCGCTCTACCACTGATCCACACCCCCAGTCCCTCCTTTGCTCTTCTGCCTCCCTTCCCTGAGGTTCCAGCCCCACTGCACACTCACGCCCCTTGACTTTAACTTTGGGTTCCCTTTTCTCTCCAGGTCTGGAGCCCCCAGTCCCCTTGACAGTGTATGCTGGAGCAGGTTCCAGGGTGGAGCTTCCATGCCACCTGCCCGCTGGTGTGGGAACCCCATCTTCCCTCGTGGCCAAATGGGCCCCTCCTGGGGGAGGCCCCGACCTCCTGGTGGCTGGAAACAATGGCAACTTCACCCTTCGACTGGAGCCTGTGAGCCTGGCCCAGGCTGGGACCTATACCTGCCACGTCCATCTACAGGGGCAGCAGCTCAGTGCCACTGTCACTTTGGCAGTCATCACAGGTCAGCCCCAGGTGGGAAAGGAGTCGCTCCCATCCCAAGGAGCAAGGACAGGGAGGACAGTCTGGTGGGGTAAAGACTGCAAATTCACGTCATGATGTCAGGCCACAGGGCACAAGTTGTAGCTTCTCTTTCACTCCCATGATAAAGGACTGAAACTGAAAATCTCCCCTTGAGTCACAAAATAAATGTTCCATTGTTATCTAAGGGACTCCCCTGCTCCGAATTGGCAGGGGGGTCTGAGAAGTTAGAAAGAGAGGTGGTGACACTGGGCATGGTGGCGCACGCTTGTAATCCCAGTACTTTGGGAGGCGGAGACCGGAGGATCCTGGTTCGTGGCCAGCCTCAGCTCTCTAGCTCTCTCTCTCCCTGTCTCTCTCTCTCTCTGTCTCTCTCTCTCTCTCTCTCTACTTAGTGAGGCCCTCTGCAACTTCGTGAGACCCGGTTTCAAAATAAAGTATAAAAATTGGGCCAGGGGTGTAGCGCAGAGGTAGAACGCCCCTGGGTTCAATACCCGGTACTGCAAAAAAAAAAAAAAAAAAAAGAAAGAAAGAGAGGTGGTGAACATTTGAATGGTTCAAAGGAGGTGGAATATATTTTAGAATCCTTGCCTGTTTTGGGGCCAGGGCTTGGATTAAAGTTGTAGGACGTGGCCTGGATTTGGAAGGAGTTAATAAACTAGTGTCTTCATCAGCAAATATTTACTGAGCAAGGGTTTTTTCAAGACAGTATGAAACAAACAGAAAAAACAGTACTCAGAAAGTATGTGTTCATTGACTGGTAACTTTCAGCCCTGACAGGTTAGCTACATCTGCAGTATTTACCTGTGGCCATTAAACAATAGCACCACATAGTAGGTGCTTAGTAACGCATATTGTTGCATGAATAAATGAATAAGCTAACAAATACACCTCCTGAGTACCAATCCTGAATTTCCACCTCCTTTGTGGATATCTCTACTTAGATATTATACCCACCCCTCAGCTTCATCCAAACCCTGGTTTTTCTTCCACTAATCCTCTTTCCAATTCAGCCTGTCAGTAACTCCACTGGAATCCCACTCACCCTTGAACCCTGGCCACCTCCTTCCCAGGCATCCAGTCAGTCACCAAAGTCCACCCATTCTTTCTGTCCAGTGTCTTTTTTTTTTTTTTTTGGTACTGGGGATTGAATTCAGGGGCATTCTACCTCCGAGTTATGCCCCCAGCCCTTTTTAGTTTTTTGTTTTATTTTATTTTTATTTTTATTTATTTATTTATTTTTTATTTTTTTTGCGGTACCGGGGATTGAACCCAGGGGCATTCTACCTCCGCGCTACACCCCCGGCCCT
>PVJS01065225.1:0-10026 GCA_004027185.1 Glis glis
CAGCCAGAGAGAGAGAGAGACGCGGAGCTGATGAGGGAACAGACACCGGACGGTTGAATAATCATACCTCCAACCGGGAGCCTAGTCTGGCAAAGACTCGTTTATTAGAAAGCACATCTCTCTTTTATAGTACAGGAAGTTCGCAAGTAGTAGGGTGTGGCACCACACTCTCCTGGGATCTATTATAGGTAAACACACCTGTCGTCTATGAGTATGGAAGGAGGTAATTACCTATCACAGCCCTCCTGAGGTCACTTCCGGAACTACCTGCGGAACCTCCCCCTGAGGAATTCGCCAGCGCCATCTTTGCCATTAATATTCTGAATTACTGCCACGTGGGAGAGGCCCAGTACTACAGAGCAGGCTTCTGTTAGTTCACCGGGCCCTTTCATGGCACCGAGTAAAGGGCCCTGCACTGTTACATAGGGTTAAGCTGTTTAGCAAGGATTTTTTGTAGATTACATGATAAAAATGGAAATGTACCCTTTGGTCTTCCTCTGTAAAAGCCCACTACCCTAGTATTACCATGAAAGGAAAAATAAATAAATAAAACAGGCAAATCCTAATTCAAGATTCTACAGATTACCTAACTAGTATTCAAAAGGTTCAACTACTGCTCAGAAATAAGGAAAAACTGATAAACTATAAAAGCCAAGTGTAGCATAAGGAGACGTGAGGAATAAATATAATGAGGCTTCCTGGATAGGAACAGATTAAGCACATTAGTTAAATGCTAAGGCAATCTGAATAAAGAATGGATTTTGGTTAGCAAATAATGCATCAATATCAGTTCATGAGTTAAATATACCATACTAAAGTAAAATATTTATAATAGGGGAAATTGGCTATATAAAGGGATATATGAGAATTCGATGGACTACCTTTGGGATATTTTCTTATGTCTGAAACTATTCTAAAACAAAATGTTTATTTTGTTTAATCAGGATAAAAAGTAGACTCTAGTCAAATGATACATGGGCAGAGAGATGTACATGCTCCTCAGAACACAAGAGGTACTTGAAGAAGGAGGCAGGGTAGCTCTTATTAGTTTCTCTAATAAGATACTTATTAGAGAATTAAATTACCTACCACTGGACATTATCAATGAAACACACTGCTTCTAATTCTCAGGCAGATAATCAATCAAGTCTATCTATACCACATTTCTTATCAGTGCTGATAAGCAAAGCAAGGGTCCAAGCCAGTCCACAAATAACAGAAACTTGATGTACACTTGTAATAAATCCATATGACCACTACTGTCTCTCCATAACAGCCTTGGACCTAGTTAGGGAGGAGGGAAGACAGACATGCAGAAATTAAATAATCAAGAAAATCAATATACAACAGTTGCATCAATTTATAGCATATCACTTATTACGTGCCAAGGAAAATTTTAGCTGCTTTATATACCTAATCAAAGTCAACAACTCAGTATGTTAGATAGTATTATCTCCATTTTAACCACAAGCAGGACCCAGAGAGTTAAGTAATACGTCCAAGACTTTGTCCTCATAGGTATGCATATGCAAGCCTGGTGTGTGGATTCGGGAAGCAGATGAATTCTTGCTCTTAACCACCAGGGTACACTGACTACCTACATAAAATCAACAGCCAAATAAATGATACGGAAAGCATATACTTTGAAAATCATAATGTGTAAGTGATTTTCCTTACATAAAAAATATGAGCATTGTCTGTTTAGTAAGCAGAAAAAAAAAAGACCAGAAGACAGCACTTCCAATATATAGGCAAAGAATTCCTCAAAGGTGTATTTGTCCTTGGCTTTTAAGGGTCACATGGATGAGATCTTGAACAGTCAGAAGCTAATGGTCAATTTTGGGTTTACTGTGAACCCCTAGCTTCAATGGCTTTACCTTCTCTTGCTTCCCAGTGTGTTCAAGGATAAAGTTAAATGACCTATGACTGATGCTGGCTCAAATTCCCAGCAGCTCTTCGGTTATTTGGAAATTTCTAACTACTGGAACATGGGTTTTCTCACCCCACTTCCCTCTTTCATTCTCAACTACCAACTATTTCTTTAAGTGTTTATCCTTCACATCCTTTGCCCTGAGAGAAATATGGCAAACTGGAACTAGTTCATGGAGTTCTCTTCTGATCTCCAGATGGCTGATGTGTGCCAGGTGAGAAATCCAGTAAATCAATGGATGCATGCTGCTAAATGGCTGTTTAACTCTGTCCCTGAAGGATGATATTAGGAGAATCATGTAAAAGGTTGTCCATAATTAACATGTTGTTCAATCAAGATTTTAAGAAGTTTTCTCCCCCTCAATCATAATTTACACTTTTGACTTCCTGTTAGAAACAATACCAAACTATAAGAGAAGCAATTAAAGAAATTTCTACTTATTTAAGATTTAAAAAAAAAGTATGGTGGGATGTTTGCTCTTTATAACTTATTGGTCTTGGATATTAGTTTGATAGAATGACCCAGTTAGGTTAAAAAAAAAATAACTGGCTTTAACAGTGTTCTTTACAAACAGATTATTCTTTATCTCTTTCAAAGAGAGTAAGATCAATATACTCTGTACATGTAGATTATATTCTGCTGTTTAAACACTGCAATTATTGATAAAAATAAATTGTAACACAGGAAGTCAATAAAGATATATGCAAACCAAACCATGTAATAAATTGTAAAGAATTAAGGATAATGTTATGTAGTCTGGAAATGAATAAATAGATGGGAGAATTAATAATCTTAAACCATTTCAATGGTACTTCCATTCACTTTAATTTACCCGGATATTATGATTCTGTTTGAGACTCACTCTTTTTGTGTAAGGGATTCAACAATGATTTTAAAAATAGGCAAAAGACCTGAATAGTTATTTCTCAGAAAGGTATACAAACAGCGAACAAGTATATGAAAGATGCTCAACATCATTAATCATCAAGGAAATGCAGATTAAAGGTACAGTGATTTAAACTGAGAATGGTGATGCACGCCTATAATCCCAGTACTTGGGAGGTTGAGACAGGAGGATCGCAGGTTCGAGGATAGCCTCAGCATGTGGTGAGACTCTCATCAACTTAACAAGACCCTGTTTCAAAATAAAAAATGATAATAATAAAATAGGGCTGGGGGTGTAGCTCAGAGGTAGAATGCCTCTGGGTTCAATCCCCAGTACCAAAAAAAATGAAGAAGAAAAATACAATGATTTAACATCTCACAACAGTTAAAATGAGCTAAACACATGATGGAATATTATTCAGTCATAAAAAACAATGATAACCTGTCATTTCTGAAAGATAGATGGGAAACTAAAAATGTTGATTTCATAGAAGTAGAGACTATAATGGTAGACACTAGAAGCTAGGAAGGGAAAGAGAGTATTGAAGGAGGTTGAGTAACAAGTACCAAATATAGTAATGTAGGAGGAATAAGTTCGAATGTTCTATAGCATTGTAGGGCAACTATAGCTTACAATGATTTATAATATATTGTATAAAGAACTAGAAAAGAGAAGTTTAAAGCTTATCAACACAGAGATGATGAAAGAAAGAAAGAAAGAAAGAAAGAAGAAAGAAAGAAAGAGAAAGAAAGAAAGAAAGAAAGAAAGAAAGAAAGAAAGAAAGAAAGAAAGAAAGGAAAAAGATCCTTTTGTTCTACTCCTAGGCAAGGGGCAAGGAAGTGTCCTGCCCCAGACCATTATAAGCTTCCTAATACTTCAGAGGAAACTATTTGCACCACTCTTACTGAAGGTATATGCAATATTTGGCTATTTTGAAGCAGGATCAGGGTCACTGGAAAAGCTCCATCATTGACATCTAGGGACACGGGTCCTACCTAAGACTGAGGAACAGTCAGAGAAGAAAAGTCCCTACCGTCTGCCTCTGGTATCCGAACATTAGTAAAATCACTTACTCTACATGGCACAATAAAAGGTGTTTTTATCATCAATATCCTTTATTTGAATCCAGTGAAAGTACATTATTATTTATTGAAATGTATATGGAAGGGGGGACAAATCATTATGGATCAATTCAGATTGTACTACTTAATTAAATCCTAAAAGTATTCATGTACTTTGTCTACCAAATAATTCTAAATTAAGTTTCAATCAAGTAAATTTTACTTTCATTCAATCAATCCTGATGATTTATTTTTACTCCTACCCTAAACTCTAATTATAGAAATAACCTTTATGCTAGCTAAGTTTGAAATTTTATTTGACTCTTCAACTAAATAGTGAATTCTATTTAGCATCCTCATTCTTTTAGAACAAGTTTTCAAACAATTATGAGTAATCCTTGGTCTCTTTGGTGACAGACTGAATAAAATGTCAAGGACACTCTTGTTCATATAGGTTCTTAATTTCTCCTTAGGCAAAGTCCTCTTAAAGTCAGCTATTACAAACTGATCCTTGTGTTGTACATTTACTTATGACATTTTCCCTATTTTGGGACCCTGTTTGTAGTTTGATCCATAGGAAAGATCAAGGAGTCCTTCCTGATATTACTATACTCATATCTGAAACTTAATATCTTATCTTTACAGCTTATAGCATTTTCTTTTTCTTTTTCTTTTTTTGGTACTAGGGGTTGAACCTTGAATCTAGGAACAATCTACCTCCAACCTTGACCCTTTTCAATTTTTATTTTTTATTTTGAAATAGGGTCTCACTAAGTTACTAAGGATGGCCTGGAATACATAATCCTCCTGTCTCAGCCTCCCACATACTGGGATTACAGGCATGCACCACTGTGTCCAGCTTATAGCCTCTTTAAAATATTAAAAATGTATAAACATAGCACAATTCACAATAGCCAAATTATGTAACAAACCTATGTGTCCGTCAGGAGATAAATGGATAACTAAAATGTGGTATAGATATGATGGAATTTTACTCAGCCATGAAGAAGGATAAAATTATGTCATTTGCAGGAAAATGGATGGAACTAGAGAATATTATGCCAAGTGAGATCAGCCAGTCACCGAGAGTCAAGGGTCAAATATTTTCTCTCATATGTTGAAACTAGACAGAAACTAGGAAATAGAAATGACTTGAGATATTTGAGGAGAATGACCAGTAGAATAGTGAAGAAGATTGGGGAGGGAGGTGGGGAAGGAAAAGGGAAGAACCGATGAAAGAAATAGTTAAAATTATGCTATGCCCAATTTTGCTGTTATGTACTGGGGAGAGTAGTCAGGTGGAAACACACCAAGACCTGTGTCCATGTTTGTTTCTATGACTTTGAACCTCACTAAGATGTATAATTACAATGCACCAATACAAATATAAAAAAGGAAGGATAAGGCAAAAAAAAAGTGTCTAAAGATGAAATTCTAGTCTTTCTATTATAGAATCTATACTGCTTTTCACTTTGAACTTGGAATTGGTAATTAAAATATATAGCATAGGAAGGTTGTACATGTCTAGAAATTTGTCAGTTTCTTCTAGGTTTTCCATTTTGTTGGAGTATAGTTTTTCAAAGTAGTTTCTGATTATCCTCTGGATTTCCGTGCTGTTGGTGATAATATCACCTTTTTCATCTCTTATTTTAGTAATTTGGGTTGATTCTCTCTTTCTTTTGGTTAGGTTGGCTAGTGGTTTATCTATCTTGTTTATTTTTTCAAGGAACCAGCTTTTGGTTTTGTTGATTTTTTGTGTTTTCTTATTCTCTACTTCGTTGATTTCTGCTCTGATTTTAATAATTTCCTGTCTTCTACTAGCTTTGGGGTTAGACTTTCTCTGTTTTTCAAGGGCTTTGAGGTGTGTCATTATCGACCAATAGCAATTAAAGAGATTGAAGCAGCAGTAAAGAGGCTACCATCAAAGAAAAGCCCAGGTCCAGATGATTTCCCAGGTGAATTTTATAAAACCTTTACAGAAGAACTAATCCCAATACTTCTCAATCTGTTCCATGAAAAAGAAAGAAACGGGACTCTCCCAAACACATTCTATGAAGCCAACATCACACTAATACCAAAACCAAATAAAGACAGCTCAAGAAAAGAAAACTACAGACCTATATCGTTGATGAACTTAGATGCAAAACTTTTCTTTTTTTTTTACATGTTTTTATTGGTGCATTGTAGTCTCACATCACAATGAATATCAGTTTGGTGTTAACATACATGCACACAGCTCTTAGTGTCACTCCCCCCCACCACCCCGCCACATGTAGTACTGAGAATGATGTTGGTATAATCTCATATGTATACATTGTTTATGATAGTAATTCCATAGATTCACTCCTTTCTTGCCCTTCCCCTTCCCTTGTACCACTTCCCTTGCACCACTGAGGGTTCTCTGTTATCATTGAAGTCCCTTTTGTGTCCCCACTACTCCCTAGGTTTTGCATATTAATGAAAACATATGCCCCTTCTTTTTTTGTAATGGCTAATCTCACTTAACATAATGTTCTCCAGATCCTTCCATTTTCTTGCGAATGCTGTTATTTTGTTCTTCTTTATTGCTGAGTAGAATTCCATTGTGTGTATTTCCCATAATTTTGTAATCCATTCATCTGTTGATGGACATCTAGGTTGGTTCCATAATTTGGCCACTGTGAATTGTGCTACTATGAACATGGGTATGCATATACTACTGTAGTTTTCTGGTTTCAATCCCTGGGTATGATACCCAGTAGTGGTATAGCCGGATCATATGGTGGATCCATTCCCAGTTTTCTGAGGAATCTCCACACTGATCTTCATAGTGGTTGAACTAGTTTGCAATCCCACCAACAGTGTAGAAAAGTCCCAGTTCCCCACATCCTCGCCAACATTTGTTCTTGTTTGACTTCTTAATCATTGCCATTCTAATTGGGGTTAGATGAAATCTTAGAGTTGTTTTGATTTGCATCTCCCTGATTGCTAATGATGTTGAACATTTTTTCATGTATCTATTGGCCATTTGCATCTCTTCTTTCGTGAAGTGTCTATTCATTTCAGTTGCCTACTTCTTGATCGAGTTATTTGTTTTTTTAGTGTAAAGTCTTTTAAGTTCTTTGTATATCCTAGATATTAGACATCTGTCAGAGGGATAGCTTGCAAAGGTCTTCTCCCATTCTGTAGGCTTTCTCTTTAAGCTCTTGATGGTTTCCTTTGATGAGCAGAAGCTTTGTAGTAGAGAACTAATATCTAGAATATACAGAGAACTTAAAAAAATCACCACTAAATAAACAAATAATGCAATCAAAAAATGGGCAAGTAAACTAAATAGACACTTCACAGAAGAAGAAATACAAATGGCCAATAAATGCATGAAAAAATGTTCAACATCATTAGCAATCAGAGAGATGCAAATCAAAACTACCCTGAGATTTCACCTAACCACAATTAGAAAGACAATCATTAAAAACACAAACAACATCAAGTGCTGGTGAGGTTGTGGAGAAGCAGGAACTCTAATACTCTGTTGGTGGGATTGCAAATTAGTGCAACCACTTTGGAAAACAGTGTGGAGGATCCTCAGAAGAATGGGAATGAACCTACCTTATGACCCAGCAATACCACTTCTAGGCATCTACCCAAAAGAACTGAAACCAAACTACTAGACTAATGCATGTGTATCTATGTTTATAGCTGCACAATTCACAATTGCCAAACTTTGGAACCAACCAAGGTGTCCATCAACAGATGAATGGATCACAAAACTATGGGATATGTACACAATGGAATTTTATGCAGCCATAAAGAAGAACAAAATTACATCATTTTCAGGGAAATGGAGGGCACTGGAGAACATTATACTAAGTGAGTTTAGTCAATCATAAAGAATGAAAAGTCGGATGTTCTCCCTAATATGTGGAAGTTAGGGAGAATGGGACTTAGAAAGAACTCCAGACAAAGAAGGAGAAAACTTTATTTGAGCAAAGAAGGCAACCTAACTGAGGGAGACTGGAGAGGGAAAGACGGAAATACACTAATGCACATGATGAATATAAACAAACTTATCAGAGTCAATCACTATGCTGAGCATGGAAAGGAGGGAAGGGGGAGGGAATGGGTGGGATTTGAGGGAGTGCTAAATGAGCAATGTGTGCATGCATGCTTCTGATACCCTGACACTCACCAAAATGTATAACTACAATACAACAATAAATGTAATAAATAAAATAAATAAATTAAAAAATATATATAGCATAGGATAAATACACATCATCTCTAGATTTGAAAGTAAATTTATTTCATTCAATTACAAGTCAACACCAATGCTAAATAATTACTGTACAAATAAATCATGTCTTTTCATTCAATTATGTTCTCTTGATTTATGATCTCTAAATCTTCTATATGCCTAAGAAATTATGATTATAAAAACCCTCAGATGTAGTAATTTTTAAGCTGGAAAATATCAAAAGTTGCAATTTTTTACTTTGTCCATGTTTAAAGCATTAGTGCATCTTTATGGTTATGATCAGTGTTCAAACTATTTATCTCACTGAACGTTTGAGAAAGTTTTTTAGAATTTGTATAGATATTTTACATTCTCATCTTTAAAAATCTTCAGAGAATTTTAATGATCATGATTTTACAAAACATTTTTTTCACTATGGCTATGGATTTTAGCAATGGGAAGATGTTAAAAAAGTGTAAAATAAAAATAAAAACAGAAGTTTCCTTAAATGGGCAGAACAAGTCTCAAAGAACCCACTATGTTTTCTTTAGGATAAATATTTCTAGTAAATAAATGAAAGAAATAGGAAGGGACCTTCAGCAATATTGATTGTACTTTATCTCCATATCAGATCATAGTATTTCAATGCTTGTAAAATAAATGACTAAATAAGTGAATGAAAATGTCAAAAGTACTTTACTGGTGAAAAAATTATTCTGGTTTAACTCTGCCTAAATGTCCTTAATAAACACTGAGTATCATTGGAAATTCTATAGTCTCCTGAGGCTACTTACTTTAAACTCTAATTAGAATACACCTCTTGAGATTTACTTTAATATGATCCTGATCTCTTGATGGCCACTAATAAGATGTTCTACGATCATCAGTTAAAAATAGCTCTCCTTCAAAAGTGTCTTCTTAGTACATTACCATCGATTAGACTGTCATTCCACATCTTTAGATCCCTAAGTAGAGATCTGGGATAGTTCTTTACCTCCTGAACCATTGCTAGGTCTAAACAAGGAAATGATTAATATAGTCTTTTGTTTTGTGGAAAGCACTCTATCTCTCGGTTTAATGGCTGACACTTGAAATAAATGCTGCTATTTTAGTCTCCATGATATTATTTAAACTTGCTTGGGAATTTGCTTGAATAGCTATAAATGTCCAAATTGGATAATTCAAGAGGAACCTTTTTGATATATTTGCTGTAAAAGTGACCTATAAGTCTATCAAGAAAATTTTCACTGAAGAAATAATCAAAATTGTAATGTTGACACTCATATACAATTTGTGCAGTGAAAATTGATTTGATATATGAATTTTACACCTTTGAACAATGACTAATCCTAAAATATAGTCTCACAAAGTTATTGAATTCTCTTTTCTAATGTTTTAGCACAGTAAGGACACCCTTATAATACATTTACATTTATAATGAGGAAGCCAACATACATAATAAAGATTCCTTTTTGTGTGTGGTTTAAGATAAAATTGAGACCTCTAAATCATTGATGAATATAAATTCAGGAAAGCCATTTACCAGCACAAGACTTTTTTATTATATTCTCAAATTCCTGAATTGGCAGATGCAAATAAGTATTAGGAATATTTAAAAGTTTTAAATTATAACAAGCCAGGAGTAGTGGAGCGTGCCTATAATCCTGGTACTGAAACAAGGGGATCATGGGTTCGAGACCTGTTGAGAGCCATCTCAGAACCACACAACTGAGATTAACATCTTGAACCAGCCTGAGCTGAATACACAGTATATAGCTGGGTGGGATTTGTCCACAAGTGGACAAATTCCAAGGGACCTGATGTAATCGATCAAGTGTGGTCTTTGATGTCCTCTCCACCCAGTAATGTTTAACCCCTCCTTCCTTCAAGCTTCTCACATGTCTGCCTCACTGACTTTTTTTTTTTTTTTTTTTTT
>PVJS01065226.1:0-10024 GCA_004027185.1 Glis glis
CCGAGCCCGACGCGCCGAGGGGCCTGCCGGGAAGGCGAGTCCCTGCGCCCGCGGAGGGGCCGGTCCCGCCACTGCAAGCCTCCCCGGGCGCGCGGATGGCGTCCTGGGCTGTGCGGGTGGTGCCCGGGGGCGTGGGCGTTCCCGTAGCCCGGCCGGGGAGAGTGTCCACGCCGCCACAGCTCCTCGCTCCTTGGGTATAGCCGGCCTCGGTAGTTCGGAGGCGCAGTCTTCGCATTCGAAATAAATCTAACCATAAAATTTGCGAAGTCGTTATTTTTAAGCAAAAACGTGAGCTATTTTTACCCAGACATCCTAGCTGCGAAAGTGGAGAAGACTCTGTGGCAGGAAACTGAATGTCACTTGTTTTCCTCAAGAATAAGCGTGGCGAGTGAAAAACGTTTTTAGCCGGTGACGTGCTTGTAGCGAGAAAGGGACATAATCCCTGCCAGCGACTGGTCCTCGAGGTGCTTAATCCTGTACCTAGCTGTACAGGAAAAAACTGATGTGTGCGGTGGAGGGGCCCTGGGGAGCTCTGCAGGAAGATCGGAGTGGACTGGGAATTTCGCCCAGACGACGGAGTACGTTAGTTAACCTTAGAAGGTTGCCTTCCCCTCCAGAGTGGGAGGGAGAGGATACTGCACCAGAGGAGCGTCCAGTAGATGTAGCTACTAAAGATTCCAAATCTAGTAACTACGAACTGCTCAGTTCAAGTAGCATTAAAGTAGATTAACTATAGTAATGATTCGACACGGTTAAGAATCCAAATTTGCAAGACAACATGCTCTGCTGCTTAAAGCACTGAACCACATGTTAATATAACAAACGGACATTTTGCTATTTTGAAATTTACGCATCATCTTTTGCAAATCAGACATGAAGGTGCAAATATGAATTAAGAGGAGTTTGCATGCTCTACTGTCAAATATACTTGCCTTCTTATAGTTCCTTTTTCTCAGGGTATATATATTCGGGGAAGGTAAAGCAGATTTTCTTTCAAATCTTTCCTTAATGGGTTGCTGGTTCGCTTTAAATAACTAATTTAGAAATTAGTTTGAAAATTTCGTTAGATACCAAATGTCATTTGGAGCCAGTGTTTTCTTATTTATTCTTGGACCATACAGTTCTCCACTTATATTCAAACAGAAAGCAGATCTGTGGCATTGGCCTGTAATCCCAGTACTGGGAGACTGAGACAGGAGGGTCACAGGTTCAAGGACAGCCTCAGCAATTTAGCAACGCCCTCTGCAATTTAGACCCTGTTTCAAAATTAAACAAATAAATAAAATAGGGCTGAGTGTGTAGCTCAGAAGTAGAATGCCTCTGGGTTCAATCCCCAGTACACACACACACAAAAAAAAAAAAGGCAAAAGATTTAAACAGATACTTCACCAAAGAAGATAAGCAAATGACAAGCACATGAAAAATGCCCCACCTCATTAAATCATTAGAAAAATGCAAGTTAAGCTGGGCATGGTGCCACACGCCTGTAATCCCAGTATCTGGGAGGCTAAAACGGGAGGATCACAGGTTTGCACCCAGTCTCAGCAACTTAGTGAGACTATCCACAACTTAGTGAGATCCTGTTTCAAAATTTTAAAAAAATAATAATTAGAACTGGGGATGTAGCTCAGAGGTAGAATGCCCCTGGGTTCAATTCCCAGTACCACCACCAAAACACACACACAAAAACACACACCAAATTAAAGTCACAGTGAAATACTACTACGTATCTATTAGAATAAGGAGAAAAAAGACTGACTATACAAGTATTGGTGAAGATGAAAATGCTGAAACAAATACAACTTTCATACATTGCTGGTAGGAATGCAAATGGTTCAGGCACTTTGAAAAACATTTATAGTGGCTTGATTTGTAATTATCAAAAACCAAAAATGAGCCAGGTGTAGTGGCGCATGCTTGTAATCCCAGTACTTGGGAGGCCAAGACAGGAGGATCACAAGTTCCAGGCCAGCCTCAGCAACTTAGTGAGGCCCTCCACAATTTAGTGAGACTCTGTTTCCAAATAAAAAGTTGATATATATATATATATATATATATATATATATATATATATATATATATATGCTTGGGGATGTAGCTCAGAGGTAGAATGCCCCGGAGTTCCATGGCCAGTCACACACACACACACACATACACACACACCCCTCACACACTGAAAATGCATAAAGGGACATTCTTCCTCACTTTTACTCCTCAACTACCTTAGGATTAGTTTTGACTAGCCTGTTAGTGCTTCTCAAGATTTCCCACTGAAATTACCTTCAGGTTTAGAGGACTGATTACCAAAGGGAAACAAGGTATCAAGGGCAAGTGTTGGAAATTTCTTTGAAAACTATTTTGTCTTTAAAAATGCATGTAAACTTATCTTTCTACTCCATGGTAAATACTCATATTTGTATTATGAAAATAATTTTTAAATGCTTTTTCTAGGGCCAGGGGTGTAGCTCAGTGGAAGACTGCCTGCTTAGCATGTGTGAGGGCCTGGGTTCTATCCCCAGCACTGCAAAAAAAAAAAAAAAAAAAAAAAAAAAAAAAACAGTGTCTTGGCATTGCTGCACCTACTTATTCCCATCTCCTACAATGAAGGGCCAAATATTCACAAGGTTTGCTTATGCTACTTTGAAAATCCCTGGTTAATACAGTTCCTAAGAGACTACACTTTTACTAAAAGTGTATACACAATCATTCCCATAAAGGTATTTTTTTTTATTTACTGCTAGATCCCCAGTCCTTAGCATAGGAACATACCTAAATGCTCAGTAGAGTATCTGTAGAATAAATGAGAAAAGATAAACAATAAATGTTTGAATAACTATGCTCCCAAGGATGCAGTAGAAGTACAAATTAAAATAGATTCAAAATACCATTTTATGACTACTAAGGGAACAAAATTTTTCTAAGTTCTGCCAATAAGGTTTGAATAATTCCTTGAGAGTGGTATTGAAAACTAGCATAATTCTTTTAGAAAGCAATAGTGAGCAAAAACCACAAATAATTGCATAGCCTTTGACAGATATTTTATCTTAAGAAAATAATTCAATAGAAGCAAAAAAGATGTGTTTGAATGTTTATAGTAGTATATTCCATTAGAACCCAATTTGGAAGCATTCACATTTTTATACTAGTTTATAGGGCTCATCAGCATGAAAGAATAATTATATACCCAGTAAAAAAATAGCATAAAACTGAGGCAATACCATTAAATGGCTATTATACTGCTAGGCCCCTCTAGATGCTTCACATGCATTTGTCTTAGGTAATATTTACAAATTCTATAATCATAACTCAATGAGGAAGTTATTATTATTTCCATCCACTTTATAAATTGGGAAAAATGAGCACTAGAACCAAGCTCTTACTCTACTGCCTTAATATCTATGGGCACTGAACTATAAATATAGTGTGTGTGTAGCATAGCAAAAGTAAGACACAGTGCAAAGAGACATTAGTGGAACTGTTTAAGTACTATGATGTCATTTTGTGTGTGTGTGTGTGGTACTAAGGATTGAGCCCCGGGGCATTCTACCTCTGACCTATACCCCCAGCCCTATTTTTTATTTTATTTTGAAACAGGGTCTCACTAGGCTGATGAGAGTCTCACTACTTGCTGAGGCTGTCCTTGAACCTGCGATCCTCCTGTCTCAGCCTCCCAAGTACTAGGATTACAGGTGTGCACCACCATGTCCAGCTCTATGATGTCATTTACATAGTAAAAACTCAAGGTGTCTATGTGTATGCATCTGCCATTCTAGAAAATGGTCTGTGGAATACACAAACTGTTAACAGAGTTTTACTTTGGAGAAAGGAATGAGAGATGAGAGCGGGCTGGGCTCTACATTTTTGCTGTTGTTGTTTTGCAGTGCTTGGGATTGAACCCAAGGCCTCATGAATGCTAGGCAAGGGCTCTATCCCTGAGCTATATCTCCAGCTTAAGGCTTTAACCTCGTACCCTAGATGTTTTTGTATTATTTGACTTTTTTTGTGTGGTACTGGGGATTGAACCCAGGGGCATTCTACCTCCAAGCTATACCCCAGCCCTACTTTTTATTCTTTATTTTGAAACTGGGTCTCACTAAGTTGTGGAGGCCTCACTAAGTAGCTGAGGCTGGCTGTGAACCTGTGATCCTCCAATGTCAGCCTCCCAAGTACTGGGAGTGGGTGGCGTATGCCACCACACCCAGCTTTATTTGACTTTTTTAAAGTATGAATTCAGATGTTAATTTTTTTACTTAAAAAATTGAGTTGATGCTAAATTCCAAAAATAGCTAAAAATTCTAGAAGTAAATAGCACAGTATGGTAAATACTATAGTTTGGATCTTAACTATCTTCCAAAGATCCATGTACTTGGTCCCAGGGCAGCACTATTGAGAGATGGTGAAACCATTAAGAGGTGGGACCCACAGGGAGGTCCTTAGGTCTTTGGTGGCAGGCACCTGAAGGGAACTGTGGGACTCAGCCCCTTCTTTTTTCTCTTCTTTCTCCCTAGCTCCTAACTTAAATGGTTTTATTTCACCAAGCACTCCCATCATGATGCGCTGCCTCACCACAGGCCCAAAACAACAGCACCATCTGATCATGGACTAGAAGGAAACTCCTAAACTGTGAGCCAAAATAAACCTTTTTCTATTTATAAGTTGTTTATCATTAGTATTTTGTTATAGTTTTGGAAGGCTGACTAACACAGTACATGAAGTTTCCCCCACACTGATAATGCTTTTAAAAATGTGTGTTCCGGTCAGCATTCTCCACAGATATAATCTAAAAGATTGACTACATGACTTAGAGGAAGGAAGATTTATTTTCTTACAGTTTCAGGTTCAGTCCACGTGAGGCCGGGGACTGCAGATCTCAGGGCATGGCAGCAGGAAGCAGAGAGAGGGAGAGCACATGAGCTGTGCTTCTCACATCCTGGAGGCCGGAAGCAAGAGAGAGAGAGAGAGAAGGGGGATGAGGAACCAAATATAATCCCCAAGCCCGCACCCCCAAGGACCCACCCCTCCAGCCACACTATGGGCCCAGGCCACCACCCAGATAAATCTATTATAATAGATTTATCCACTGCTGGGACTACAACCCTCAGGACTCAATTACATCAGCTCCAGACACCAACTTATGAACTCTTCAAGGAGCCATTCTATATCTAACTATAACAATGTGGTATGGCAGAAATGATGAAACCACATGCTATGTATTCAATCTGAAAACAAAAATCAAGCTTTGAACTGTATCTTGGATGCAAAAATATTTGGTCCAGTCTGTCTCCCCCACCACCAATATTTTTTCTAAACTCTACTCTGCATTTAGAGTGCTATATTAAATTTGATAAAAATTAAAAATAGAAATCACACAGTCTAACATAAGCAGCTATAAAATTCTTTTCAATTTAAAAATAAGAACAGTTGAACTGCAAGAAAGAGTTGCAAGATAAAGATTCTTTTTTTTTTTTTTTGCCGTACTGGGGATTGAACCCAGGGGCATTCTACCTCTGAGCTATACCCCCAGCCCTAATTTTTATTCTTTATTTTTGAAACAGTCTCACTAAGTTGCAGAGGGCCTCACTAAGTAGCTGAGGCTGGCTACAAACCCGGATCCTCCGGTCTCAGCCTCCCAAGTACTGGGATTACAAATGTGCACCACCACGCCCAACTTGAGAAAGAAAATTTTTAAAGCATCAACCCAATACTCCTCACTTTACCCTTCTTGGTAGATAGAATGGTTCCCCAAAGATGTCCATGTCCTAATCCCCAGGCCCTGTGACAGAAAGGATTTTGCAGATATGATTAAATTAAGAATGTTGACATGGGGTCAGGTGGGCCCAATGTAACCATAAGGTACTTAAGAGTAGAAGAGGGAAGCTGGAGAGTTAGAGATTTAAAGATGCTGCACCACTGGCTTTGAAAATAGAGGAAAGGGCCATGAGCCAAGGGATGCAGGCAACCTCTAGGGACCAGAAAAAAACAAGGAAACAGATTCTCCTCTAGAGTTACCAGAAAGGAACACAGTCCTAACACCTCGATTTTTACCCCCAGTGAGATCCTCTTCTCACTTCCAGCATTGAGAATTTTAAGTTTGTATTGTTTCAGCTACTGATTTTGTTACTGTAGCAATAGGAAACTAATATACCTTCTCTGGAAGTTTCAACTTTTTGGGTCTGTGATAATAAAAATAATGCTTTCTCTTAAAAAATGTGATATTTCTTAAAGTGTCCACATTTTAGCTTTTATTTACAATAAATATGCCTACCAACCAAAGACTCAAAATGAAGGACAGGAACTCCAAGTTAGAAGAAAAGATACTTAGAGTATTAAAAACAGAAATAATTTACCAGCCTACCATAAAACCCTTAAAGCAGGGTTATCAATCGTGAGTGGGAACCATGACATCCACAGAGACATGAATATGTGTGATTCTCAATGTCTAAGCTTTCTACCTCTGTTCTGAATGTCATTACCTTCCACTTTATCAGGGACAGTAATCTATCTTGTCTTTTTTCAGCCTCTTCTTTATTGGCCTGGTATACCCAGACATTCCCAAAGGGAACTGTGAATTTTGGAAATTTTAGGAGAATCTGTGGTTATACTTGGATTTAGTGTGCTGGGTTTAGGAATATGTGATTCTTGCAACGTTTGAGACAGTCCTGCACAAGGTAGAAGTATCCTATGTTCCATTGAACTCTCAACCAGTCATGTAAGTGAAATGCCTGATTATAATTATTTAAATCTAAACCCAACAAATTCCTGTCACACACAAACACAACTGCATGAATGCTTTTTCATTACTTTAAAATACGCTGAATATTTTTTTAAAGTGACTTCCACATAAACCAAGGGAAGGTTGTATTTTATATTGTTCACACTGAAGCAAGAGTCATTTCCCCTTTTTATTTATTTCTTTACTTACTTATTTTTGTGGTACTGGGAATTGAGTCCAGAGGCATTCTACTTTTGAGCTATACCTCAGCCCCCCTCTTTTTTTTTTAAACAGGGTCTCACTAGGTTGCTGACAGTCTTGCTAAGTTGCTAAGGCTGGTCTTGAACCTGCAATCCTCCTGTCTCAGCCTCCCAAGTACTGGGATTACATTCATCCTCCATAGAAGGTCTGCTTTTTTTTTTTTGTTTTTTTGTGTTTTTTTTTTGCGCTACTGGGGATTGAACCCAGGGGCATTCTACCTCTGAGCTACACCCCCAGCCCTATTTTTTAAATTTATTTATTTATTTTTTGTGGTACCGGGGATTGAACCCTAGGGGTATTCTATCTCCGAGCTACACCCCTGGCCCTATTTTTTATACTTTATTTTGAAACTGGGTCTCACGGCTTTGCGGAGGGCCTCACTAAGTAGCTGAGGCTGGCTGCAAACGTATGATCCTCCTGTCTCAGCCTCCCAAGTACTGGTATTACAAGCGTGTGCCACCATGCCGGGGTAGAAGGTCTGCTTTCTGTTAAAATATAAGTGGAGAACTGTATGGTCCATGAATAAATATGAAAACATAGTGATTCTACATATATATCCGCTGGATTAGTCGGGGCTCAGAAAGGTTTTATTATAAATTTCTTCCATTTCTCCTCTCTATTTGTCCATTTTCTGTTACTATAATGGAATACCTGAGGTTTATTTAGCTCACAGTTCCGGAGGGTCATAGTCCAAGATAGAGGTTGGAGGGGATACTGGTTCAGCCTCTGGTGTGGACCTAACTGCAGAGGGTATCACATATTGTGTGGGAAAATATCATATCGCAAAAACAGGAAGCCAGAAAGGCTGGAGTCCACAAGCTCTTCCAAGAGCAGAGTCCCAATGACCCAAAGACTACTAGGACCCACCTCGTAAAGGACTGCCACCTCCCACCACCACACAGGACCAAAGCTCTAGGACATGGATCCTTGAGGAACACACTTAACTGCAGCAAGCAGTAAAGCAACTTTTAAAATTGTATGTTATCTTTGAATTTCATCTTAGTAAATTCCCTATACCTAAGGGATAGTAAATTCTAGTGTGTGTGCATGTGCTGGGGATTGAGCCCAGGGGCATTCTACCTCTGAGCTACACCCCTAGCCCTATTTTATTTTCTTTTTTGAAACAGGGTCTCCCTAAGTTTCGGAGAGCTTCTCTGAATTGCTGAGGGGGGTTTCAAACCTGCGATCCTCCCTCAGCCTTCCAAGTACTGGGATTACAGGTGTGCACCACCGTGCCTGGCTAGAAAATACTATTATAAAGAGGGGCTCCAAGAGAGCTGAAATCATTTCTCTAAATATATTAATCAATCCATCCATTCATCCCTCTCATAACTCTATCTGCTACCTTTCCTTCTTCCCTTTCAGTCAAACTTCTTCAAAGAGTATCTTGACTTCACTACCCAATCAGTCTTCAATCCTTTTGCAACCTGACTTTTTCTACCACCATGCCACTAAAATTGTGTCCACAAAAGTCAGCAAACTTGTTTGATAACTGTGACATCCAATGGACACTTGTAGAAAGAAATCAATCCTCATTTTACCTGAACTTTCTATAGCATTTACCTTCATTTCTTCCTTTTCTTTGAAACTTTCATCCCTTGATTTCTATATCACCTTCATGATTTCCATCCCTCAAATTCCTTTTGCAGAGCCTGCTCCTCAAGTGATGGAATTCCCCCCCAATATTCCATTTTTAGCTCTATTTATACTTTCTTCCTAGGCAATCTTAGAAACTCCTAGGATTTCAGTCATATCCTATGATTCACAAATCTTTACTTTCAATCCCAATCCCTCACTTCAATCCCATCTTTATCCATCTGGAAGCACTAAACACACAAAATTCAACATGTCCTAAAATGGAACTCACTTCCTACCCACCAATCTGTAATTGCTCCTGTATTCCATTTCTAAGTAACAGTACCACCAGCCAGTCAGCTTCTCAAATAAGAACCTGAAAATTTGAGCTCACCATTTTATTCTCTTTCCATTATGCTCTCCTTCCATCCCACTGCCACCCATTCAAGCTCTCCTCTCACCCAGAGCAGTAAGTCTTATAACTGATCTCCCAACTTCTAGTTATGTCCAATCCAATATATATTCTCCTCAAGGTCACCTGGGGGATCTTTCAAAGTATAAATCTGTTTATTTCTGCCCTGCTTTAAAAAGCAAACAAAGAAATAGAGAGTAGTTCTTGGCTAGGGCTAGGAACCTTGGGAAGAAATGCAGATTGATGGCAAATGGAGGCAGATTTCTTTTTGTGGGGATGAGAGTGATCTAAAATTGATTATGGTGATGGTTGTACAACTCGGGACATGCTAAAAACAATTAAACTGTATACGTGTGTGTGTGTGTGTGTGTGTGTGTGTGTGTGTGTGTGTTACTGTGGATGGAACCCAGGGGCCTTCTACCTCCAGGCTACACCCCCAGACCTATTTTTTATTTGGAAACAGGGTCTTACTAGGTTGCTGAGAACCCCACTGAGTTGCTGAGGCTAGCTTCAAACCTGCAATCCTCCTGTCTCAGCCTCCCAAGTACTGGGTTTACAAGCATGTGCCACCATGCCCAGCTCAAACTGTATACTTTAAATGGGTGGATTATATGGTATTATAGGCTGAGTATCTCTTATCCGAAAGCTTGGGAAGTTTTTCAGATTTAGTAATATTTGTGTATGTACAAACACACACACACACACACACACACACACACACACACACAATATCTCAGGGATGAAACCCAAATCTAAATACATTTGTTTCATACATACCTTATGTACATAGTCTGAAGTTGATTTTATACAATATATTTTTTTCTTTTTTGTGGTACTGGGGATTGAATGCAGGGGCATTCTACCTCCGTGCTACGCCCCTGGTCCTATTTTTTATACTTTATTTTGAGACCAGGTCTCACGAAGTTGTGGAGGGCCTCACTAAGGAGAGAGAGAGAGAGAGAGAGAGAGAGAGCGCAAGCTGAGACTAGCCATGAACCCGGATCCTCCGGTCTCCGCCTCCCAAAGTACTGGGATTACAAGCGTGCACCACCACACCCAGCTAA
>PVJS01065227.1:0-10030 GCA_004027185.1 Glis glis
CCTGCTGATAAGTGTGCTGTGTTTTTCACAACAGCTAAATGTTCTCAGAGGAGAGACTTGACCCGGGAAGGGGGGAGAAGGTTGTCTGGGAACATTCTGTTTGCCCAGACAAATGTTAACATTGTATGGTGAAAGGACCTTGTATCTTTTTCTGATGCTCTAGGAAGGTATATAAGGACTGGGCTAAATAAAGTCGGGCAGCAGTATTAACTGTGAGCCTTCAACCTCAAGCTTGTGTCCCTGTGTGATCAATCCCGACACCCTCCGCAGAAACTCGGTCCAGGCTGCACGGGCGCGGCACCCGGCCCTATTTTTTATACTTTATTTTGAAACCGGGTCTCACGAAGTTGCGGAGGGCCTCACTAAGTAGAGAGAGAGAGACAGGGAGAGAGAGAGAGAGAGAGAAAGCGAGCTGAGGCTGGCCACGAACCCAGATCCTCCGGTCTCCGCCTCCCAAAGTACTGGGATTACAAGCGTGTGCCACCACGCCCGGCCTATTTTTTATTCTTTATTTTGAAACCAGGTCTCACTGAGTGCGGAGGGCCTCACTAAGTAGCTGAGGCTGTCCGCGAACCCGGATCCTCCGGTCTCAGCCTCCCAAGTACTGGGATTACAAGCGTGCACAATCACGCCCAGTTAAAATCTCAGATATTTTTAAAATGGAAGATAGTTTCAAGTAGAGCTGTGACTACATATACTTTAGAGTTTGGACAGTTCTACAATTTGTGGATTTTATGAGGAAGAGAGCATTGGTGCTCAGAAAGGCTTTCTGGTTGGTTATTTGCTACACCTTGTTAATCTCATGTTTTATTTTTAAATATTTTCTCTTGTGCTATAATTAAACAAGAAAATGCTTCACCCACATGGACAGAACCAACGAGAAATTTTATGTGGAAAGATATGTGTATATATATATATATATATATATATATATATATGCAGTCCTCACTGCTACATCACTGGGAAGTATTTCTGCATCTGTATATATTCTACCAAGGATTTCATGTAAATTAAGTGCCCTAGGGTTCTTCCATCCTGGTCTCTTATTTTGGAATTTAATACATAAAATGAGTTCTTTTGGGGTGGGGGAAAAATGTAAAGATGAAATACTTACTCTACATAATCCAGTTATAAAGCACATTTACAAGTCATTTCACCAAGTCATTAAGCCTGTTTTCCAAAAAGTAACTGTGAGAAAATGAAAAATTATTAAGGGAAATGAGAGAGAATGATAATAAAAAATGGCCAAAGGGGTGAGGGTGGCACTGGAGCTGTTTGGGTCCAGGTTCATCTCATAAGTTCTCAAGTACAAACCCACCTCCCTATCTGAGACTTCATTCTAGAGATGCTTCTGCATGATGAATTAGGAAAACTCAGGTATTTTCTAGAGTTTGTTTGCACAGTAAAACAATTTTATTCTCTCTGAGGTTTTTTCTTATTATTTTTATTTTTATTTATTTATTTAGTTAGTTAGTTTTTGCGGTACCGGGGATTGAACCCAGGGGCATTCTACCTCCGAGCTACACCCCCGGACCTATTTTTTATTCTTTATTTTGAAACCAGGTCTCATGAAGTTGCGGAGGGCCTCACTAAGTAGCTGAGGCTGGCTGGGAATCCGAATCCTCCGGTCTCCACCTCCCAAGTACTGGGATTACAAGCGTGCACCACCATGCCTGGCTTCTTCTTATTTTTAAAAAGCATCATTTCCAACTATTGTTGGTTGCAGGAGAGGCAGATTGAATACTTTAAAATTTCCTTATTGGAAAAAATACAAAGATGTAATTAACAGGCCAAGAATGAAAACTACTCTTAATGGAATGTGAAAGTTAATTCTCGGAAAGTTGAGGTTCTAATTTGGAAACTGGGTCACACCATCTTAAGAACATTCCTTTGGAAGCTTTCAGTAAAGTTTATTAAAGTTTGGGAGACTTCTGGGAATTTATCCTAAGGATGTTTTTGCTTATATACATGCCAGGTTATTCATTACAACATTGTTTGTAATAAATAGGCAAGACTGGAAGAAACCCAAGTGTTCATCAATGGGGGAATGGTTAAATAAACTATGGCATATCCTGCAGGGTAACACTCTGCAGCTGCCTAAAAGAATGAGGAAGCTCTGTTAGTACTGATATGGAAGAAATCCAAGATAGGTTTCTAGAGGGAAAAGCAAGATGCAGATCAGGAGATACAATATGCCACCTCTTATGTAAGAAGGGTGGGGATGAAGCTGGGCATGGTGGCACACGTCTGTAGTCCCAGTACTTGCGAGGCTGAAGTAGGAGGATTGCAGGTTCCAGACAACTTAACGATTCCTTGTTTCAAAACAAAAAATAAAATAGGGCTGAGGGTGTAGCTTGGAGGTAGTATGCCTCTGGGTTCAATCCCCAGTAACAAAAAAAAGATGGTGGGGGGAGAATTGTTGAAAGAAACACTGCAAGGATACACAAAGAAATCAATCTAAATGGTTATCCTTACCTATGAGGAAAGTTGAGAATAAGCAGGAGGGACTTTTCACTCTATTTTTTTTTTTGGTGAAATATGTGAGTATATTGGTTGCTCAAATATAAATATATACTAAAAAGAAAAAAAGCTTGAGAGAAGTCATATGGTAATTTCATGAGAAGCACAGTTGCTATTAATAAAAAACAAAACAAAACCTGAATCAATGCTCAACCAAAGGTATGCTGTTGGTAGGGTTTGAGCAGGCAGCTGCAGAAGCCCATGCCATACTGATTCCCATTCTCCTCAGTTGAGCACCTTGCTTCTAATATTTTTAGTGTCTTGGCCATTTTTTCATATCCTTTCTTCTTCTCTAAATAAATAAATAAATAAATAAATAAATAAATCAGAGATCTTGGAAGGTACTGCTGCTGTTGCTGATCATACTTATTGACTTATAAAGAGTTACATTGAAGGTTTGCCTAGAATGTAGATTGCTGCACATATTCATAACTACCAAGAAAATTTGCTAGTTATCTTCCCAAGAAGGTGGGACTCCTGGTTAACTTAGCTGGACTAGGCTAGGTTTTCCTTATTGATACTGAGAACACTGTAACCTGTGCATGGCTTTGTCGCTGTGCTTAAAACATTCCACAAAATTACTGGGGTATGAAGCAACCTTTCCCACTAGTCTGTGAAGGTTTTTGTTGTTGTTATTTTCTTTCTTTTTCTTTTTCTTTTTGTTGGGGGGGGGATGAGAACTGTCTTATTCTCAGAGCCTATCCACAGTTCCTGCCATGGACTTAGTACTCTATAAACTGAATTTTCATCCACCTATTTTCCCATCTTTGATGGCATTCCCTTGCTCACTTCATTAAGTCCACCAGTAAGACTATTCAGCTTTCCCTGGAAAACATACCTTGAAACCTACTCTTCTTCATTTCAGCACTACCACCCTCATGCAGAACACCAGTATCGATAGCCTGGACCAAAGCAGCTGGTGTGCCTTCTAATCCTCTCTTACACTACCCCCAGCATGCATTCTCCATATGTGGTTAGGATGATTGTTTAAAAAACAAATCAGCCGGGTGTGGTGGTGCACGCTTGTAATCCCAGTACTTGGGAGGCTGAGACAGGAGGATTGCAGGTTCATGACCAGTCTCAGCTACTCAGTGAGGCCCTCCGCAACTTAGTGAGACGCAACTTAGTGAGACACTGTTTCAAAATAAAGAATTAAAATTAGGGCTGGGGGTGTAGCTCAGAGGTAGAATGTCCCTGGGTTCAATCCCTAGTACTGCAAAAACAAAACAAAACAAAACAAAACAAAACAAAACAAAAAACAAAACAAAAAAACAAATCAAATCATAGCACATCCCTGCTTAAAACCCTTTAAAGGCTTTCAATTACAATTAGAATAAAATGTACACTCTTTACCCTGACCTTAAAGGTCCTACATGATCTGGTCCCTGTCTGCTTCTTGGATTTCAATCCTGCCACCACCCCCGCTCCCTCCACAGGTCTTCTTTCGGTTATTGAGCCTGTCTCAGGGCCTTTGTCAGTCCTCTTCCCCTTGCCTGAGATGTTCTTCCACCTGATTTTTGTGCAGTACCACCTTCTAATCATTGATACTCAATGCTACTTCCTCAGAGAAGGGTACTCGGACCACTGCCAATTATATCATTACTCTCTGCTATTTGTAGCAATTTTTAACTATATATATATTAGACTATTTCTTGGTTTGTGTTTATTTCCCTCCTCTATAATGTAAGTTTTATGAAGCCTCTTGTTCATCTCTGTATGCCCAAATGCCTAGAACAGGGCTGGGCATATAATGGCTTTAAAAATTTTTTGTCGTATAAACAAAGGCCTCTAAAATTAAACATGGATAATATATTTATTGTTTCTTCAGAGACCTTTTTATATGACTATTTAATTATAAAGGCAATAAACTGGGAGTGGTGGCACACACCTATAATCCTAGTACTTGGGAGGTTGAGACAGGAGGATTGCAGGTTTGAGGCTAGCTTAAGCAATTTAGCAAGACCCTGTTTCAAAATAAAAATAAAATAGGGCTTGGGGTGTAACCCAGAGGTAGAACGCCTTGGATTCAATCCCCAATATCTCCCCCCCTCCACAAATTATAAAGGCAACAGACAATTATAAAAAGAAATGAGGATGTCATGCTTGGTTTTTGAAGAAATATTATAGAATGAAGAATATGAGAGTTTATTGAGGGAATAATTGGAAGAATACAATTCCACACACACACACACACACACAAACATGGCAGCTTTTGTCATAAGCCATTCTACAGAGCAAGCAGGCACAGGCACTGTTAGGCCAAAGGGACAGAACAATGACCAGACGTTGGTTTTGCACTCAAGGTACTCACAATCCATCAGGAGATACAGCTTTGTAATTATAGTTGTTTTAGTACAATTCTGTAAGTGAAATAACAGGCTCAGAGAGGGTTTGCGACTTGCATTGAGTGGCACAGTAAATCACCGAGAGTTTTTGTTTGAACTGAGATCTTCGGACTCAACTATCTTGTTCTATTTCACCATCCAGGCTATTTAGTGTGGTGAATATATGTGTAACATGCCAGGGGAGAGTAATTGTTACCAAGAGAAGGACTATTTTTATGATAGAGTCCTGGAAAGGCTTTACTGAGGAAAAGCCATTTAAATGGGGCCATGAAAAATGAAGAGGAGTTTTCAGGTGGAGGAGAAGGAAGCACAATTCAAGCAAAGATTTGATGAGAAAAAAAAGCACAGAAAGATGAAAATGGATAGAGGATTCTCTATAATAGCAGAAAAGTCCAGAGGGTAGGTCTGGGCAACACTGTAAAAGATCTTCGGCACCATTTTGCATGCAGTTGGGCAGTCCATGAAAGCAGAGGATTGAAATAGACAGATCTGGGTTTTCAAAAGAAAATTAGAGCAGCAGATTGGTGCATGAATTGGAGCATGAAGAAAGGAGTTAGGAGTTGTTTGGTTTTTCAATTGTGCAAGTGAGGTGTCTGAATGTGGATAGTGGGAGTGGAAAGAACCTATTCAAAAATGTGTCCAGCTGGGCATGGTAGCACATGCCTGTAATCCCAGTACTTGGGAGGCTGAGACAGGAGGATCACAGGTTCAAGGCCAGCCTCAGCTACTTAGTGAGGCTGTCTGAAACTTAGTGAGACCCTGTTTCACAACAAAGAATAAAAAAATAGGGCTGGGGGCATAGCTCAGAGGTAGAATGCCCCTGGGTTCAATCCCTAGTACTGCAAAAAAAAAAAAGTCTGTATCCATTATAATCATTTATTAATTTGGGGAGGTGGAGGAGAGGGAGGAGAAAAGATTCTTTTAAAAAACTTCTACAGGCCGGGCGTGGTGGCGCACGCTTGTAATCCCAGTACTTTGGGAGGCAGAGACCGGAGGATCCGGGTTCGCAGCCAGCCTCAGCACTCTCTCTCTCTTTCTCTTTCTCTCTCTCTCCCTATCTCTCTCTCTCTCTCTCTCTCTCTCTACCTAGTGAGGCCCTCCGCAACTTCGTGAGACCCGGTTTCAAAATAAAGTATAAAAAAATAGGGCCGGGGGTGTAGCATGGAGGTAGAACGCCCCTGGGTTCAATCCCTGGTACCGCAAAACAAACAAACTTCTACAGTAGCCGGGCGTGGTGGCGCACGCTTGTAATCCCAGTACTTGGGAGGCTGAGACTGGAGGACCCAGGTTCGAGGCCAGCCTCAGCTACTTAGTGAGGCCCTCTGCAACTTAGTGAGACCCTGTTTCAAAACAAAGAATAAAAAATAGGGCTGGGGGTGTAGCCCAGAGGTAGAATGCCCCTCGGTTCAATTCCCCGTACTGCCAAGAAAAACAAAACAAAACAAAAAAAAACAAAAAAACTACAGTATGTGACTTCGTAGATGATGATTTCCTCAACCAAACTGGAGAGTACAGAAGAATGGTTTGGGAAGGAAATGGTAGGTGGGAGGTGGGTTTTCTCGTAGTTAAATAACTTGCTATTAGTCCTGCTTGGTTTGAGATGCCATTTTGTAACATCGAGGCAGATATGTAAAGCAGGTAGCTGAAAATGGGGATCTAGATTTCAAAAGCAAGGTAGAGGTTGAAGATGTGGAGCTTGGAGTCATCCAAATACAAGTTGAGAACTGGGGTATGGGTCAGTGGTAGAGTATTTGCCTAGCATGTGTGAGGCCCTGGGTTCGACCCCCAGCAGCACAACACACACACACACACACACACACACACACACACATATTAAATTAAAAATCTACTGCTAAGGGGCACAGAATCCTTTTTTGGGGTGATGGAAATGTTCTATTTCTTGAGTAAGGTGGTGGTTTCAAAAGTATATATGTCTCAAAACAGACCAAACCAAACTAGTACAGTTAAAATGAATGTATTTTATTAAATCTTAAATCATTAAAAAAACATTAAAATAGCAGAAATGAACTGTCTCATACAACATAGTAAGTACTAAATTGTTTAAAATTTGTCAGTCAGCCAGGTGTGGTGGCGCATGCTTGTAATTCCAGTACTTGGGAGGCTGAGACAGGAGAATCGCAGGCTGGACAGGAGAAAATGGCTGGGGGTGTAGCTCAGAGGTAAAATGCCCCTGTGTTCAATCCCTATTCTGAAAAAAAAAATTGTGAATCAATTGACTTCAGAAAAAAAAAGAAAAGAATGAATGGGAAACTATTTTGCACATATGGGTTAAAAACAAGTGATTGGCAACAGGGAAGCTGCCATGGTTTTAGTTGTTTCAGTAGCTAATGCTAGATGTGCCAGGTTATTGGCTATTTTGGGAGTTCTGTATTCAAAGATTTTCTCTCCCAAACTACCTGCCTCCATCGTTGGCCCACCCTTCCTCAGCCCATGCCTCTCACCCCAGTACCACATCACATAGGTTGACTTCCCCATTTGGAGTAGCTGAGACAATAAAGGTACTTGAAGAATATAATATGACTCATCTCCAAATAAGAAATCTTTCCTTATTGATTGATTTTGGGCTTATGGCCAATTTGGCCTCTTCCTCTGGCACCATTCCCTCAGCATCACTTCTGAATTGTCCTTTCAGTGCTCAGCTAAAATTTACTTTGTACAAAAACCATTTTTAATATGATAGAAAGAGGTGGAATCTGATACTTACATTCAGTTACCAGTGAGGACAAATCTACTATGAGTATACAATTATAAAATTTATGTGTTTATGTTGGGCTTTCAGTTCTGTCATTTATTAAGTCTTTGTGAACTTGATGAAAATGGGGATCATAAAAGCTACCTTTCAGGGTGGTGTGGATTAAATCATATCAAATATGCAAAAATGTCCAGGATGGTGCTGCAGGTGCTCAAGAAGTGGCAGACTTGTCAAACCCGATTATGCTTTCTAAATTCTTTAGTCTATATGATAAGTTTATTGGAAGTAAAAGCACTCTTTCCTGTGTTTTTTACTCTTACTCTCACTCATTCAGTGCCATATATCTTCAGGAGATTTTGTAGAATGATGTTTAGGAAGTGAGCAGGTGAAGGATAACGTTGAAAAAAATTACTTAATAAATATGTAGATGAGAAGAGATTGTTCTGGGGACATGGAAAAAAAGAAATTTGTTTCAGAAGTGGTGGCAAAGGTCTTTCTTTACATTTCTTCTTTCCATTCATTTAAAATTTTATCTTGCCAAAAAGAGGGGACAGAAGGTCTCATCTTGATGAATGTGGAACTGCAAAACTATGTGCCAATACACCTGGTATTGATTCATGCCAGCTTGGAGAGGAGCTTGGCTTCTCAGTGTTTTACTACTGTGGTTTCCTAGGCTGGGCAGCTGGGTTCCTAATAATGATAAAAACCATAATAATACTTCATAATTATGTACTGCCCTTTGCCAGAACTAGGATTTAATTACAATGACTATGACGGAACTGGTAACATCCCGTTCCCTGTTGGGGTGCAATACCCAAGGGCCAGGAAATACAAAGTGAGGTAGCAACTGCAACCTTCTCCTGCAGGGCCTGTCCTGGCAATTTACCCAGAGTTCTCTGGGTTTGAAGCTCACCATTTGAAACAAAGAGTACTTATAAATTGCCCACATGTATTTGGCCCCTGCAGTGCCTTGGCTCTCAAGTAAAATAGTATTTATGAAGCATTTATTGCTATACATGGGGCACAGAATCAGGAATCCTAGGCCTGGATGGCACCAAAACAGGTGACCTCATTCATAATCCTGTTCCCTGCTTCCAGGTATCACTGCCATTACACTCAAATAGGTGAGTTCACTGACCTTTGCATTCTGATTTTAGCAGGAGTTGCTTTTGTGGTAGACTGATTCAGGTGTCAGGGGGCTCACCAATTCATTTAATGAGCACCTATTCTGAGCCAAGGCATTGCAGGGGCACAAAGACGTATAAGATGTGATGTGATTCCTGACTTCAAATAGCTTATCGTATAGTTGGGGGATATGCATTTAGGCATCTGTAACATAACAACATGAAGACAAAGGAAAGTCTAGTAGATGAAGGGGAATACAATCAAGATGTCTAGGTGAAAGGATCAGGGCAATCTCTACTTTGAAAATAAGAAAAAAGGATAAGAAATTGAGGCAGGGGAACTGCAGTGAAGAGCTGAGCAACAACTTTGGGAAGTGCTGATAGGCTTACCTGTTTTATTGTCTTCTTAACACTTATCACCCCTGATTTGTTTAGTCACTAATTTACTCATATACCATTTGTCTTGCCCCACTCATTAACCTTGTCAGTTTTGATCACCACTATATCCTGTGCATCTCAAATAATACCTGGCACATACTGAGGTGTTCAGTTAATATTGGCTTAATAAATAACTAACACAGGTGAGGAGGTGGAAATGGAGAGGGCATTCAGTAAATATAATCAACACAAGAAAGTGAGAAAGAGTAGTATGTTAGTCAGCTTTCTATCACTATAACAAATACCTGAGATAAGGAACTTATGAAGAAAATAAGGTTTATTTTGGCTCATGATTTTGGAGGTCCCAGTCCATGGTAGGGTAGACTTCTTGCTTTTAGGCCTCTAGTTGGGGTTGGGGATTAGCACATCATGGTAGGAGTGTGTGGTAGACCAAACCTGTTTACATCATGGCTAGGATGTGATGAAGACAAAGATAAAGAAACAGAGTTCCAAAGTCTCTTTTGAGGGAATATCCCTAATCACCTAAAACTTCCCACTTAGCACCACCTCTTAAAGGTTCCACCACCTCCCTATAGTGCCAAGATAAGCCTTTAACACATGGGCCTTTGGGGACATCCTAGATACAAACTAAACTATAGCAGGTAGGGAGATTTTGGAGCAATGAGGAAGTGGATGGAGGGTCACTCCCCAATTCCAGGTTGGGTGAATGGATGGCAATATTGTCAAAGAAGACAAAGAACAGAGAAGGAAATTTTGTGGGCAGCACAGGAGTTCTAGTATGGACATGTCCTATTGGTAGGCAAGAGAGTTGTCCAAGCTGGGCGTGGTGGCCCACGCTTGTAATCCCAGTACTTTGGGAGGCGGAGACCAGAGGATCCGGGTTCGCGGCCAGCCTCAGCACTCTCTCTCTCTCTCTCTCTCTCTCTCTC
>PVJS01065228.1:0-10031 GCA_004027185.1 Glis glis
CAGTACTTGGGAGGCTGACAGGAGGATCGCAGGTTCGTGGCCAGCCTCAGCTACTTAGTAAGGCCCTCCACAATTTAGTGATACCCTGTTTCAAAATAAAGAATTAGAAAATAGGGCTGGGGGTGGAGCTCAGAGGTAAAATGCCCCTGGGTTCAATCCCCAGTACCACAAAAAAAAACAGAAAAGGAAAAAAAGTCAAATGAAAAGAAAGAAAAGTTGGTCCACATAATTTAATTTGTTTCTGGATTTTCTTTCTGGTTCTTGAATGGGTCTGTACAGCCTCCTCTGTCGGTGTACTTGAGCAGTCCACAGCTTCAACACTAGTGTCTGTGCTTTCTTCCATTTCTTTCTTTCGCCTCTTGCTCACTGTTTTTGCTTTCACACTTCCATTCTCCACAACACTGAAGTCAAGTTTGCCATCATCCTTACTTCCTATAGCTTTTAGTCCTTGCAAAAGAATATCATGTAAATTTTGATACAGAGGTTTTTCAGTATAGTCCAGTAACTTCACAGTTTCCATGTATTTAGCAATTTCACTTGGCTTGTTTTTCTCAGGAAAACATTTTTTCCATCAAACTTGCAATATTTTCTCTGTATCTAATTTTGGAATCTCTAACATAGGATCTTTCAAATTATCCTCCCAAGGAAGATGACCACTAAGCCACTGGATCATGCACTAACCAAGTATTTCCAAATCACCATGTCTTGATGGGGCCACGCCATTTTGCACATCAATGCTCGTGAACTTGATAGTGCCACTCGATAGTGCCATCGTGGCATCTTTTGGGGTCCTCTTTGTATTCTTTATGAACTCTGTCTGGGCAGTACCGATAAGCAAGGCCATAATCTACCAAGTACATCTGGTCAGGATTCTTACAGCTCAGAAGAAGATTTGAGGCCTTGATATCTCCATGTACATACTCATGTTCGTGAATAGACTCCAAAATATCCAGAATTCTTAAGCTTAGTTGCAAGACAGTTTTTTTTTTTTTTTGCAGTACCGGGGATTGAACCCAGGGGCGTTCTACCTCCGAGCTACACCCCCAGCCATATTTTTTATTCTTTATTTTGAAACAGGGTCTCACGAAGTTGCGGAGGGCCTCACTAAGTAGCTGAGGCTGGTGCGAACCCGGATCCTCCGGTCTCAGCCTCCCAAGTACTGGGATTATAAGCGTGCGCCACCACGCCCGGCGCAAGACAGTTTTCTGAGAAAACCTTTTGGCATTTGCTTAATGTATTTTCTGAAGGTCACTCTCAAAGTGATCCATTATCATAAACCTGTAACTTTTTCCATTTTTATCATGTAGACCAGATCCCCAATACTTAGGAATACCATGGTACTTCAGTTTATGAGTACAAATCCATTTCTGAATTTGCTCTGGTTTAGCAGCTCACTGGTAGAACTTTAATTCAGTAAAAAGAGGTCTATTGTCACTAGGTTCCACTTTCACAACACAGGGTGCGTTGCTGTCAACAGATTTTGAAGAATTGGTATTGGCAAGATATATGCAGCCAAAGGCACCTTGGCCAGTAGGTATTCCTAGTTTCCACTCCTTTTTTGACATGTCAGTTATTATCTCCCCAGCTGCAAACTGTTCTGCAAGACTGTCTTCCCTGTCTTCCCCTGTCTTCCAGCTTGAGCTTCTTTTACACGAGGCATTTTTACTCCTCTGCGAGGTCCTGCCAGGTCAGCTGACCCAAAGCACCTGCCCCATCTCTCTGGCCCACAATCGCTGGTCCTCCTAGGAAGAGAGCCTTTCGGGATGCTTAAGTTGTCGCCCGTGGGTCTGTCTGTTCTGCGTCCCTTCTAGAGTCTGAGCCCCGCAAGGGGGAGCAGCCTCCTCCTCCGTCCCCGAGGATGCAATACCGGTCTGGCACGCAGGCCTGGGTTCTGAGCACCAAACCCCCACCCGTCTGGGCTGGAATGTGAACCCGACACTGCGGTGTCGGACGTAGAGGCAGCCCCAGGCCGGGTGGCCCCTGGGCCCCTGGGGAGGCCAGATGGGAGCAGACGTCCACGCGGGCTGAGGCAACATGTGGAGTACAGCCCCGGGACCACCGGGCCCATACTGCCCCAGCTCCACTTGCCCCCCCAGCCCCAACCCGGCGCCGGCCATCTACTTATTTTTTAAACAGGGTCTTGCTAAATTGCTGAGGGTCTTCCTATGTTGCTGAGGCTGGCCGCAAACCTGGGATCCTCCTGTCTCAGCCTCCCAATTACTGGGATTACAGGTGTGAGCCACCATGCCAGGCAAGATTTTTCTCTATCTGTGGAGTTTTGAAATTTTATCAGAGTATGTCTAAGGTTATATGTTTTTGGTTTTAGTCTTTTTGTCATGGTGGGGATCAAACATATGGCCTTGCTTGTACATGCTAATTACATCTTCTACCACTGAGTTATACCCTAGTCCCTTGGTAATCTGTATGGTCCATGTGCCTTTTCAATCTGAAGCCTCAAGTCTATCTTCAATTTAAGGAACTTTCATCTATTCAGTAAAATTAGCTGGGTGTGGTGGTGCGTAACTATAATTGTAGTACATGTGAGGCTGAGGCAGGAGGATCATGGGTTTGAGGCCAGCCTCAGCAACTTAGTGAGACCCTCTTTCAGAATAAAAAATGACAAGTGTGGAGGTGTAGCTCAGGTGGGTTACCCCTGGATTTAATCCCCAGTACCACACACAAAAAACGAAAATGAGTGAATCTCCGTTTGTACCCTTTTCACTTTAAAAAATTTTTATTATTTAGATATTAGCTTCTCCACTTTTGAATTTTATGTTTTCATTCATAATTTCCATTTTTTTGGATTTTTTGTTCTTAGTAAGCTCCTTTTAGCCCTCTAGCCTATCGATTTGGTGGTTAGAGATGTCTATTCTGTTTTTCACTATGTTTCTTGCATTTTATTCAATATGAAGTTTTGGTAATCTTTTTCTCAGGGCTGTGTTTTATACATTCAGAAAACCTTCTCTCGTAAGAGACTGTTGACATGATCCCTGAAAGCATAGCCTCTAGTTTGGGAGTCTTTCTTTCTCGCACAGTTGCTTTGAAGTGTCTTTTTGACTTCCCCCTAAGGATTGGCAGTAGTGTTTAACTCTGCTTTGTCGGGCGCCACTGCATGTGACTGTGGGGCCTGCTCTTTGTGTGGTAGTCTCAAGCTGCTCATATATTTGTTTGTGTCTATCTTGACCTCCCAGAACCTCCTCCCTCTCCAGGAATTCCTTTCACCCCCTTGAAGGTGGTGAGAATTAAGAGAAACCATTCTTCCCCAGGAGGCCAGCTGTGAAGGAGATGACAGATGGGACTTCTCTTTGAAGTGGGGTAGAGGCCTCTTAGGTTCCTGGGCTTTGTTTTTTTTTTTTCTTAGGACTGGGGATTCAACCCAGTTGCATTCTACCTCTGAGCTACAGTGCCCTTTTATTTTTTTATTTTGAAACAGGGTCTCACAGAGTTGCTGAAGGTCTTACCAAGTTCCTGAGGCTGGCCTCAAACCTGTGATCCTCTTGTCTCAGCCTCCCAAGTACTGGGATTAGAGGGGTGTGCCACCATGCCCTTCTAAATTCCTGGGCTATGTTAGGACATGATTGGAGAACTGGCACCTCTCTCTTCCTTGAATCCAAGAGTGGTAACAGCTGAGCTGAGTAGATCAGCCCCTTGGAGGCAGTCCACTGAGCTGGGTAGCAGGAAGGGGGAGTTCTTTCCACACGTGCTGAGCACATCTCCTGGGCCTGGCCTGCTGGGACTTTGTAGATTACCTTCCCATGCTGTTGGCTGTGTCACCTCAGCCTGGTGAAGAAATTGTTGAGGTGCCCCAAGCAGGAGTTGGGGCTGGGAGGTGTTGGAGTGACAAGCAACCATTCAGGTCAATCTAAAGAATTCCCTTAAGAGCTGGGCACAGTGACTCATGCCTGTAATCCCAGTACTTGGGAGGCTGAGTCAGGAGGATCCCAGCTTCAAGGCCAGCCTTGGCAACTTAGCGAGATCCTCAGCAACTTAGTGAGATCCTGTTTCAAAATAAAAAATAAAAAGGCTCTGTAGCTCAGAGGTAGAAAGCAACTGGGTTCGATTCACAGTACCAAAAAAACCCCCAAATTCCCTTAAGAGCTGGGCAGGTGGGCCCATGCCTGTAATCCCAGTACTTGGGAGGTTGGGATAGGAGGATCATGGGTTCGAGGCCAAAGTGCAGTAACTTAGTGATTTCTTGTTCCAGAATAAAAAACAGAAGCTGGGCATGGTGGCCCACACCTGTAATCCTAGTACTTGGGAGACTGAAACAGGAGGATTGCAGGTTCGAGGCCAGCCTTAGCAACTCAGTGAGACCATGTTTCAAAATAAAAAATAAAATACGGCTGGGGGTGTAGCTCGGAGGTAGAATGCCCCTGGGTTCAATCCCTAGAACCACAAAATAAACAAACAAACAAATAAATAAATAAATAATAAAAATCCCAGAACAGGTTGGGGGTATAGCTTAGAGTAGAATTCTCCTGGATTCAATATCTAGTACCATACATGTAATAAAAGAATTCCCTTAAGAGTTGTTTGAATTTCCATTGAAATAATTCTCCAAACATTTTATCCAGTGCTCCTCTGATGTTCTTGTTGCCATCTGCGTCTCTGTTTTACGTTGGCTTTAGACAGACATGGTGTCTGAGGCTTCTTAGGTTCCCAGTGTGCTCAGGCCTTGATTAACTTGTCAAATGCTTCATAAGTGGATGATGGCTCTTTTTTCTCTGTCTCTCTTTTTTTTGCAGAAAATAAAAAACCAGGTAAAGGTTCCAAAGGCTGCAAGAAGGTAAGTTGGCTTTACCTCCAGGGGAGGTGTTCTCATTGGGGGATCAGGTGAGTAGATAGTGGGTGACTCTGGACAGTGCATTACATTGGAATTATAGATCTTTTTCTCCCTTTCTGGGTGGCCGCAGCTGAGAATCTGGAGCATGTATTAAGTTTCCTCTACAAGTCATAATGTGCTTTGTACTTGATTTACCTTGGTAGGAATGATCACCATCCCTTTTGTTTATGGTGCCTTGGTAGAGGGTAGGCAAGAGCTCTACTGCTGAGCTACATCCCCAGCCCATCCATCTGCATTATTTATTTATTCTTCTTTTGCAGTGCCGAGGATGGAACCCAGGGCCTTGCGCCATGCTAGGCAAGTGTGGACTGCTGAGCCACACCCCCAGCCTTTAGTCCCATTTTTTTTTAATGAGGAAGCTGAGCCTTACAGAGGTTTCTAGGTTCAAGGTAACACAGCTGGGACTTGAGCCCTTCTGATTCCCACATCCCTGTTTTTCATGGAAAGGAAAGGCCAAAATATCATCTTGGGCCATCTTTTTTTTTTTTTTTGCGGTACTGGGGATTGAACCCAGGGGCATTCTACCTCGGAGCTACACCCTCAGCCCTATTTTTTAATTCTTTATTTTTGAAACAGGGTCTCACTAAGTTGTGGAGGGCCTCACTAAGTAGCTGAGGCTGGCTGCGAACCTGCGATCCTCCTGTCTCAGCCTCCCAAGTACTGAGATGGGCCATCTTTAATCTCCTGCTCCTGCTGATAAAGGTTTGGCCTGCCTGGAGAAGGCTTGGGTTCTAACATGTTAATGTGGGTCAAGTTCTCAAACTTTAGCCAGTCATCCAGAATCCTGTGGAGGACTGCTTAGAACCCAGAATGCTGTGTCCTGCCCCAAAGCTTCTGATTCAGGAGGTGTGACATGCCATCTGATCAATTTTATTTCTTTGGTACTGGGAATTGAACCCATGGGCATTCTATCACCAAGCTATACTCCCCAAACCTCTTAGGGTCTCATTATGTTGCTGTGGGTCTTACTAAGTTGCTGAGACTAGCCTTGAACCTGTGATCCTCCTGTCTCAGCCTCCCAAGTACTGAGATTACAGGCGTGCGCCACTGTGTTTGGCTGATGGTTATTTCTAACAAGTCCACTGGCACTGCTGCTGCTGGTCCACAGACCCCCATTTTGGGAACTATTTGTCTAGAAAGCTTTTCTCTTGGCCTGGGAAAACCTTCCCAGCAGCCCATTGCCCCCAACTCTTTCCTGGAGTTCTTCAGCCAGTCCCTTCCTGGCTAGGGAAAGGCCATCTCCCATCAGCAGGCACATCTCTGGGGACAGAGTCCTTTTTGCTTACCCCTCTCCCAAAGTGTACTCCTGAGCAGCTTGAACGCCTGCCCCTGCAGGGACAGGCAACTGCCATGGATTAATGAGCTCCATTTGATCTTTTCTCTTGCATGGTGACCAGCCTGCAAAGCAACATGGGAAGAAAGCCACCTCCAAAGTATCCTCCGCTCCCCAGTTTGTTCACTGCAATGATCATGCCAGTCGGGAGGCTGAATTAAAGAAGAAGAGGGTGAGCCTTCACCTGTGGGGGAGACAGAGGGCCTCTGCTTGAGTGCCGGGTTTGCAGAAGCATTGGATGGAAGGGCAGAGGCCGGAGCTGTCAGGAGTCTTTTTTGTGTGTGGTACTAGCGATAAAACCCAGGGCCCTTCTACCTCTGAGATACACCCTAGCCCTTTTAATTTTTGCAATAGTCTCGCTAATTTGCTGAGGGTCTTGCTAAGCTGCTGAGGCTGGCCTCAAGCCTGCCATCCTCCTGTCTCAGCCTCCAAGTACTGGCATTACGGGCATGTGACCTGAGCCTGGCTCAGAGCTTGGGGATAGGGAAGCGGGGGAGGTCTACCTTGACTTAGTATCTGCACTTGCTCACGTCCCCTTCACCTCCCAGGGCACTGCTCTCTGGCTCATGTTCCTGCCACTCCATGGAACTCTCACATGGTGAGGGGGCCTCACCAGTGTCATCTCTCACATCCTAGTCATAGATTCCTTTTCTTCCCTCATCTTTGTGGAATTCTCTGCCTTTGAGACCGTGGTTTCCTTCACGTGCTCTGACTTCTACTTTGTCATCCCACTCTCTTGGTTTTTTCTTTCTTCCATGACCAGCTTTTTCCAGTCTGTCTCTGTCTCTCTCTCTCTTGTTGGTATTGGGAATTGAATGCAGGGGCATTGTACCTCCAAGCTATACCCCAGCCTTGTTTTATTTATTTTTTGCCATTTTGAAACAGAGTTAGCTGAGGCTGGCCTTGAACCTGTGCTCCTTCTTCCTCCTGTCTCAGCCTCTCAAGTATTGGGATTGTAGATGTGCGCTACCACACCCAGTTTCCAGTCTCTTTTGCTGCTCTTCTTCCTGGGTTGTTGTTGTTTTTTTTTTTTTTTAAGACAGGGTCTCTCCATGTTGCCCAGGCTGGCCTTGGGTTCCTTGGCTCAAGGGATCTCCCTGCCTCAGCCTCCGTAGTAGCTGTACTACAGGCAATCACTATAGAACTCTGTTTCCTCTTTCTGCTTTTTAAATGATGGCACAGCCGGGTGTGGTGGTACATGCTTGTAATCCCAGTACTTGGGAGGCGGAGACCGGAGGATCTGGGTTCGTGGCCAGCCTCTGCTACTTAGTGAGGCCCTCTGCAACTTCGTGAGACCCGCTTTCAAAATAAAGTATAAAAAATAGGGCCGGGGGTGTAGCTTGGAGGTAAATCGCCCCTGGGTTTAATGCCTGATACCACACACAAAAAAAATGATGGCACATCCCAGGATCTTGTCCTTTTTCTCTGTCTGGTCTTAAGTGCTTCTCTCTGCCTAGAATGCATTTTCTCTCTTCTTCATGCACCCTCTTGTTTATCGTGGTACTGGGGATTGAACCCAGGGGTACTCTACCTCTGAGCTACACCCCTAGCCCTGTTTATTATTTTATATTTTGAAACAGGGTCTCCCTGAATTACCACACGCTGCTGGACTCGAACCTGTGATCCTCCTATCTTGGTCTCCCATGTACTGGGATTATAGGCGTGCACCACCAGGCCGTGCCATGCACCTTCTTTTTATTTTTCTCTGCCACTCTCCTTCCCTTCATCTCTCTCTCTTTTTTTTTTTGTGCGGTACTGGGGATTGAACTCAGGGGCATTCTAACTCCGAGCTACATCCCCAGCCCTATTTTTTTATTCTTTATTTTGAAACAGGGTCTCACTAAGTTGCTAAGGGCCTCACTAAGTGAGGCTGGCCACGAACCTGCGATTCTCCTGTCTCAGCCTCCCAAGTACTGGGATTACAAGTTTGCGTCACCACGCCCGGCTTCCTTCATCTCTCTTTTTCTTTTTCTCAAACACTGTCTCCTGCTCTTCTTTCTGCCCTTTCCCTGTCCCCCTGCTTCTCCCACCACTGCCTTGTTGCACTGTTTTCTCGTACTGACACCCTTCCTCCCATAGTCTGCAGACTTGGCTGCAGTCCTAGTGTCCATTCACTTGTTAGGTCGAGGAGATGAGGGAGAAGCAGCAGGTTGCCCGGGAGCAGGAGCGACACCGACGCCGGACCATGGAGAGCTACTGTCAGGATGTCCTGAGACGTCAGGAGGAGTTTGAACAAAAGGTGAGAGCGCAGCCCTCGCCCCAGGCCGGACTGGTGGGTTTATTGTCGCCTTATGAAAGGGAAAGGAAGGATCTGGGTTCTTGGAGGGGAAGGAAGGAATGAGTGCAGAGAAGGAGGAAAATAGTGGGTGGAGGGAGGATAAGAGAGAGGTAAAAGACCATTTCTCCCCAGAGCGCCTCTCTCCCAAGCTAGAACCCAAAGACTGGGAGTGTTGGTGGAGTTGAGAGTAGGAAGGGTGGGACTAGGGGAGGGAGGGGTTGGGGAACAGGAATGAGAACATGAGGAGGATTGAGAGACTCAGGGACATGTGCGGGGGAGCTCATCTTCCTTCTGGGCTTTCCTTGCTGGCATCCGTTCTTGTTTCACACACATAGAATGAGCCATTGCCAATTCAGACATACAGTACAGATTGTGCCTCCTCCACCCTATGTCCCTCATAGATTGTTCTTCTCACTCTCCTCCCTTAAACACCACTGTGCACACTCAGCCCTCTGGCTGGTGCTCAGGCACGCGCACACACAGAAGTACGCACACGCATGCACCATGCACATCTATCCACTCTTCTTCCAGTTCTCTGCTGTGTCGATAGGTCAAAGCTACTTGTAGGCGGAGCCAGGCGTGGTGGCGCATGCCTGTAATCCCAGTATGTGGGAGACTGAGATAGGAGGGTCGCAGGTTTGTGACTAGCTTCAGCTACTTAGCAAGACCTTCAGCAACTTAGTGAGATCCTGTGTCAAAAATAAAGAAGAAAGAGGGCTGGGGTGAGTTCAGAGGTAGAATGCCCCTGGGCTCAATCCCCAATACTAAAAATAAATAAATGGGATGGGGTGTTGGCTCACAGGTAGAATGCTCTCGACTTTAATCCCCAGTACCAAAAAGCACCATTCAGGTGGAGTGAGACTGGTGTCTTCCCCAGCCTCCTGTGGTTTCCAAAGCCCCAGTGTGCATTCTCTCCCCTCCCTTCTTTCCCTGGACTATTTTCTCTTTTTTCTCCTTTAGGAGGAAGTTTTGCAGGAATTAAATATGTTTCCTCAGCTGGATGATGAAGCCACAAGGAAGGCTTATTACAAGGAATTCCGTAAGGTACAGGCATCCCTTTCGTAAGTCCCTGTTGGGAGGGCCCGATCCATTTCATTTTTCTTCCGGACTCAGATGGAGACCTTCTTTGACTTCACTGCATGAATATCCTGTCTGTTCACTCCTGTCATTCTCCTGTCCTCTGTCTTGTAGGTGGTGGAATACTCTGATGTGATTCTTGAAGTCCTGGATGCCAGAGACCCATTGGGCTGCCGCTGCTTCCAAATGGAGGAGGCTGTCCTGCATGCGGATGGCAACAAGAAGCTCGTTCTGGTCTTGAACAAGATTGGTAAGTGGTGCTCTGTATTGCTAAAGCAGGGAAAGGGCCAGGTGTTCAATGATTAGCTCAGAGCCGGGTGTGGTAGTGCATGCCTGTAATTCCAGGATTTGAGAGGTTGAGACAGGAGGATTGCAGGTTTGAGGCCAGTACATGGTATCTTACCAAGACCGTTTCAAAATAAAAAATAAAAGGCCTGGGTTTGTAGCTCTGAGGTCGAATTACCCTGGGTTTAATCCCCAGCATCACACACACACACACA
>PVJS01065229.1:0-10031 GCA_004027185.1 Glis glis
GAAAGAAAGAAAGAAGGAAGAAAGGAAGGAAGGAAGGAAGGGAAAAAGAAAGGAAGCATCTCTGGAGCTTAGCTCAGTTTTGGCGCTCAGGAAGTACTGTGTAGATGCTGTCATCATTATCTCTTCAGCTGGTAATAACAGAGCTGAAGGAAAGAAAAGTCTCCCCCCCACCTCATCCCCAAACTCCTGGTATCCCACCAGCTCATGTCCAGGTCGCGCTAACGATGTGAGAGGCCCGGTGAGCTATGGTCTGCTTTCCTGCCTTCAGCACATGTTTATTACACGTCTGCTGTGGGCCAGGGTGGAGGCGAGGGAGGGCGTGGAGGGCTCGGGCTCAGTCCAGGGCAGCTGGGCTTTGGAGGGCCTCTGTGCTCCTCGGCCTCCTTTCCTCTGAGCGGTGTTTCCCTGACTGGAAGAGGCCTGTAGTCTGGGGTGGACTCCTCTACCCAGGGGCGCGGGGCCAGCCCTTGCTCGGCTACTACTTGGCGGTCTGAGGATGGTCCCAGCAGGTCCTGTGCCTCCCTTTGTTGAGCCGTAAAGCAGGAGCAGGGTCTTCATAGCTGCTGTCCTCAGCCTGTGCGTGGACAGTTGACGGACAGTTCACGAGGGCCCTGATCTGGAAAAAGGTGCTAGATTGTTGACCGGTGTGAGAATTGCCAGATGGGAATAGAGGCAACGTCACCAACCGTACCTGCCGTTTCAGGGCACTGAAAACAAGTGGACTCGCTCTAATCTCCTCATTGAAAAACAAAACACTCAAAGCCAATATTGACTGAGCGCTGGCTACGTTCCAGCCCCTGATAAACATTTTACAAGGAATGAGGGGAAAGAAGAACATAAAAGAGAAAAAGAAAGAAAAACATTTTATAAGAAATGATGTTCATTCTCACAATTCTCTGGGCCTGAAGGTGTGTGTGTGTGTGTGTGTGTGTGTGTGTGTGTGTATGTGTGTTATTGGGAATTGAACCCAGGGGCAGTCTACCTGTGAGCTACACCCTCAGCCCTACTTTTTATTATTTTTTTATTTTGAAACAGGGTCTCACTAAGTTGTGGAGGGCCTCACTAAGTTGCTGAGGCTAACTTCGAACCTGCGATCCTCCTGTCTCAGCCTTCCACGTACCGGATTACAAGCGTGCACCACCACGCCCGGCTCTGAAGCTATTTTTTTTTTTTTTGCAGTACTGGGGATTGAACCCAGGGGCATTCTACCTGTGAGCTACACCCTCAGCCCTACTTTTTATTATTTCTTATTTTGAAACAGGGCCTCACTAAGTTGCAGACGGCTTCACTAAGTAGCTGAGGTTGACTTCAAACCTGCAATCCTCCTGTCTCAGCCTCTCATATACTGGGATTACAAGCGTGTGCCACCACTCCCGGCTCTGAAGCTATTTTTATTTCCATTTTGTTAATGAGTAAACTGAGGCTTACTCAGGTAGTAAGTGCTCGGTGAAGCCAGGATAGAATGAGAGGACCTTTAGCCTGAAACCAATAGGTCTGCCATCTCCTGTGATCGGTGAGAACTTCAGGCTCCAGGGGTTTTCAGGAGGAGTGTCTGGGCTCTCTGCTTGTTCCTTTTTGTGAAAGGGGATTAGTTCAGATCCATGTAACCTGTCCTCCCTCTCTAAATCCTGGCTGGGATCCACTGGGAGATGGGAGCTATCTCTCAGCACCATCTAGTGGCAGGATGGCTCGTTTAATGTCTCCAAGGACCCTAAACCCCAGCACTGACTCCCAGTCATGCCTAGGGCCAGGACCATTTCCTTCTGATCCCACCACTGGGTTAGCTGGGGCGTGGTGGCACACACCTGTAATCCCAGTACTTGGGAGGCTGAGAGGAGGATCGAAAGTTCCAGGACAGCCTCAGCAAGTATGGTACTCCCATTAACCCAGTGAGACCCTGTTTCAAAGTAAAAATAAAATAGGGCTGGGAGTGTAGCTCAGAGGTAAAATGTCCCTGGGTTCAATCCCCAGTGCCAAAGGAAAAAAAAAAGTTGTGGATAATGGGGCTTTAAGCTCTGCTTAAAGTGAACACATTAGCTGCACACTTTCTTCCTGTTCAGTTTTGTATAGTTTCAGGGAAGAGGGTAGGAGAATTTGGTGCTTCTAAAAGGCTAGGGTGTATGGGCTGAGTAGCTCAGTGATGGAGCAGGTGAGAGGCCTTAGGTTCAATTCCCAGTAAACACTCGAAGGAAGGAAGGAAGGAAGGAAGGAAGGAAGGAAGGAAGGAAAGATAGGAGAAGTAGGGAAAGATGAACATCCTCCTCCTTCCTAGCTTCAGGCTCCTGGCTTGAAGCAACATGCACCTCCTCCTTGCTTGCAAAGCACAAGACCCAAAGCAGCATGCACAGGCCGTCAGCTGGGCACTCCTCCAGACAGAGGTGTCACCTAGCCATGTCACACAGGCAGGGGACAGGGAGAGTCCTCTGCATGAAGTCCAAGCTGCAGGTTAAGGAGCATCTTTGCTCTGCCAGATAAAGCGATGGGCCACAGAGCTGGAACCGGACTTCTGGACTCCGTACTATGCCAGGGACTCCATACTGCTCAGGTAGAAGTGAGCTTTGCAGTTTTCAGAGAATTGATATGGATCCTACACCTTTTAGTAGAGGAATTTCTGCATTTCCAGGTTCTGAATTTCCTGGTCCAGGTCCAGAAGAGTCCATTTCCCTTTACAGAGTGGGCCAGCCCAAAGCAGCCAGGTAGAGGTGACATCCAGGTCTCCTACATGAGAAGGGAGGCCGGGGGGAGGGATGGAGTAGAACGGGCAGATTCCTAGGAAGGGACTCCAAGAGGCTTCGCTCTGGAGGCGACCCAGGCAGTTGCTCCTTCCCAGCATGACACGATGCACCACTGGCCATTGAGGAAACCCTCAGATGGCTTCTGGAATGGTCTGATCTTGAATGGATAAATTACCTAGCCACAGAGCAGCCTACTGATGTGGACCCAAGATCTCTAACAAAATCCACTCCTGGGAAAACGTGGTTCCTTGGGGAAGCAAAAAATTTTAGTGTTGAAATAAATCCACTGCAATACTCAAAATAAGTTTTCCTAAATAAATTTGCCACTTAAGCCAGTGGCAAATTATTCACTCTGAACACAGACATGCCGATCGAGAACAGAGGGCCTGTCCCCTCTGCGCTCTTCTTTTGTGTCATTAGGAACCCCGCTCTTCTTCCTCCCCTGGCCCCAGTAATGTGCACATGGAAGACCAGACGGGAGCTTTTCACAGAGGCAGAGATCCTTGAGAGTCTTCCAGGGTCTTTCCACTCCAGATCCTTGTGTTCGCCGACATGGCATTTTATGATTCTTGTCCTTTCTTGAGCTACAACATTGAATGTTTCTCATAAGTCATGTTAGGAGAAGGATAAGAGGTACCTCCAAATATTTATAGCAGCAATTATTATTAAGAAAAAAAGACTAGTGAGGCCCTCTGCAACTTCGTGAGACCCGGTTTCAAAATAAAGTATAAAAAAATAGGGCCAGGGGTGTAGCACGGAGGTAGAACGCCCCTGGGTTCAATCCCCGGTACTGCAAACAAACAAAAAAAAAAAAAAAAGAAAGAAAAAGAAAAAAAGAATACAGCCAGACAAGGTGGCACACGCTTGTAATCCCAGTACATGGGAGGCTGAGACAGGAGGATCACAGGTTCAAAGGCAGCCTTAGCAACTTAGTGAGTCCCTCAGCAACTTGGCGAGATCCTGTGTCAAAATTTAAAAATAAAATAGAGTTTGGTGTGGTGGCACATACCTGTAATCCCAGTACTTGGGAGGCTGAGACAGGAGGATCTCAGGTTCAAGGACAGCCTCAGCAAGTAGTGAGACTCTCATCAACCTAATGAGACCCTGTTTCAAAATAAAAATTTAAATATAGTGCTGGGGGTGTAGCTCAGAGGTAGAATGCCCCTGGGTTCACTCCCCAATACCACAATAAATAAATAAATAAATAAATAAATAAATAAATAAATAAAATAGGGCTGGGGGTGTGGTTTGGAGGTAAAATGCGCCTGGGTTCAATCCGCAGTACCAAAAAACAACAACCACAAAAAGAAAACAACCTAAATGTCCATCAGTTGGGACCTAGTAAGTAAAATATTATCATGATTCATCTAGAAAATAAAATACTATGTAGCCATTAAACTTTAAGATGAAAGACAGGAAGATCAGGGTTCAGTCAGCCTCAGCTACTTAGTGAGGCCCTTTGCAACTTAGTGAGACCCTGTTTCAAAATAAAGAATAAAAAAATAGGGCTGGGGGTGTAGCTCAGAGGTAGAATGCCCCTGGGTTCCATCCCTAGTTCCGCAAAAAAAAAAAAAAGATGAAGAATTACATTTATCGATATGGAAAGGCATTTGTTACTTAATGCCAAATGAAACAATTTCTAGAAAAGTTATGTAGAATATGATTTATTTTATATAAAACTATGCACACATAGCTATATGTATATCTGTACATATAAATATAGGTAAAGATTTTTTCCCCAAAAAACATTAACAGTGATATCTTTGGGTACAGAAATTTGATATAATGTTTTTAGTTTCTGCCTTGTTCTTTTCTATAATTATGTAAACATTTTATAAGGAATATGAATCATTTTTCTAATAAAGCTATTAAAATGTTTTAAAAGTATCGATCTCATGAGTCAGGGAAAAAGCTGAGATTCAGGGAGGTTGACAGCTCAATAAAGCCACAACCTGCTGATCCAAGAGGCAGAGTGCACCCCATAACCACCCAGCCCTCAGGTGTGATGCCAGGCCTTGAGTCCTGCCTCCTGCAGGTGAAGATACCGGGGCAGGATGCGGCAGTGGGGGCTGGGGAAGCTGGGATCAGTGTTCAGATCAGAGGGAACTCCCATGCTTCTGATAGCGTCTGGGTCCCTATTATCTCTGCAAAGCAATTAAGCTGTGACCACAACAGCATTACCGGATTCCTATTATGCAGTGTGTTCTTGTGGGCTGGCAGGTGTCCAGGTCTTGAAGGAGCAGACACAAGTCTGGGGACAGAGTTAAGTTGAGCCCCTGCCAGGGAAAGGATGCTTTCAGCCATTTTCTCCACTTGAGGAAAGAAAGAACGTGAAGCTAGTTGGGCGGATTCCGGAGGCCTGACTGTGTGAGGTTCTGCATGGGAAGAACAGGGCTGGTGATTTCAAGGAGGAGGTCCTGAGCTTGACTTCCCTCCCTCCACCCTTTCACCCCTCCACAGCCGCCCGTGTTTGTCCACACACCTCACTGCAGCGCCAGAGACCCTCATGACTCTTCCTTGGACACTCTTGGGGTTCTGAGCATCACCCAACTCAATTCAGTCTGGTGAAAAATTAGCACTGAGGGTAGGGATTGAGGCCCACTGGGCGCAGTGGCTACCTAGAACATGAATTTGGACAGTGTGTGTGTGTGTGTGTGTGTGTGTGTGTGTGTTACTGGAGGTTGAACCGAGAGGTGTTCTAACACTGAGCTATACCCCCAGCCCTATTTTATTTTATTTTATTTTGAAACAGGGTCTCATAAGTTGCTGAGGGCCTCACTAAGTTGTTGAGACTGGCCTTGAGCCTGTGTTCCTCTGGTCTCAGCCTCCCAAGTACTGGAATTACAGGCTTGTACCACCATGAGTGGCTTGAATTTGGTGTGTGTGTGTGTGTGTGTTACTAGGGATTGAACCCAGGAGGATTTTACATCTGAGTTATACCCCTAGCCCTATTTTATTTATTTTTTTATTTTGAAACAGGGTCTCACTAAGTTGCAGAGGGCCTCACTAAGTAGCTGAGGCTGGCCTTGAACCTGCAATTCTCCTGTCTCAGCCTCTCAAGTACTGGGATTACAGGCCTGAGCCAGCACCATGCCCAGCTCTGAATTTGGATTTTTTTTTGCAGTACTGGAGATTGAACCCAGGGGCATTCTACCTCTGAGCTACACCCCCAGCCCTATTTTTTATTCCTGAAACAGGGTCTCACTAAATTGTGGAGGACCTCACTAAGTAGCTGAGGCTGGCCACGAACCCTGCGATCCTCCTGTCTCAGCCTCCCAAGAACTGGGATTACAAGAGTGCGCCACCACGCCCAGCTCTGAATTTGGATTTAAACAGTAAAAATGAAGGATGTGGTAAAATATTAGTCTCCAACCACATAACTACAGGGCACATACAGGGTCATGATGGGCCCCTGGGCAACAAGTTCTTTTCTTAGCCTATCCACTCTGAACACAGACATGCAGATTTAGAATAAAGGGCCCATCCCCTCTGTGCTCTTCTTTTGTGTCTGGGAACCCCACTATTCTTTCCTCCCTGACCCCAGGCCCCTCTACTTTATTCCCTGGGGAAGTCAGAGCTCTACTAACCTGACATTACTGCCCACGGATATGAAGAAAAAAAAAATCCCACCAAAGCTGTCCTGTCCCTTTCCCACATCCGTACTTTGCTGAAGGACAAAGAGAAAGTGAACCTTGACCCAGGCTGGGGGCGAGGAGGAGGGGCCGGAGTCTCTTGCCAGAAAGGAGTGTATACCTTTACAAATGCCGGTCAATTCTGAGCCAGACCCAGAGAGTTGACTTAAAAAGCGTGATAGAGATAAAGCCTGACCATGGAATCAGCCCCATTGTGGAACACACATCACCCCAGATTTCCCACTGCCTGGGAGGTGCAGCATTGAAAGCAGTCGCTTGGAGGGCGGGGGTGTAGCTTGGTGGTAGAGTGCTTACCCAACATGCTCAAGGCCCTGGATTCAGTCCTCAGAATGGCAAAAACCAGCAAGCCAACACACAGAGCAGCCGCGTGGCGCACGGGCAATGCTTTGTCATAGATCAGCTTGCCCAGTTCTCGTCCTCCACATGCGTAGGTCTCCATCTTTGTTACCTGTAGGACTCTAATCCTTAGCACAGTGGTTGTTGAGTGGAACAAGTTCCTTGAAGTCAGGAACCCGGACCTCAGAATAGCACTGTGGTAGGGAAGAGAAGACACCAAATACACGTTTATTAATTAGTGTCTGAGACTAATTCCCCCGACAAGACAGAGTCCCTGGGGCCATCAACTCCTCAGGCTTATGCAGCCTGTCCTGAAGGTGGCAGAGTTCTAGAAGATTCAGGAGGAGGAGGAGGAGGGAGAAAAGAGTAGAGACAGGCTCTACCCTGCCTGCTGTGATGCAGTCCACACACCTTGGCACCCCGGGCCAGGCTGCCTCTCAGCCAGCTCCTCTGGGAGAAATCTTTGACTCAGATCAACAAAAAGAAAAATTTTTTTTCCATTCTACCCCATCCCAGGACCTAGTGGGGCCGGGGACTGGAGCTTGGATGAGATATTGCGATAGAAATTCTTAACCTGTTAATGTTGCCAAGTCTCAAGATATCCTCGTGCAGTCGCTGTGTCTGGCTGCAATTTCTCTTTGAACTGATATGGTGGAGTTGGGACAGGCACACAGTGTCCCGGGGCGGGGGGGGGGTAGCTTAGATAGCAGCATGAAAGCTTTTAGCTGCAAAGTCTTCTCATAACCAGGCTCGCCTTAACAATACTCCTTTGTCCCTCCTCAGACTATTAAGCCCCTTGTATCCTGGCAAAGGGAGGCACAGAGGGGAGGTGACCAGCTTGAAGTTTGGCTTTTTTAGTCTCCAGGGTAGAAATTCTTTTAAATGTGCCCAGCACCTGGGCTGACTGCTGAGTTGGAAATGAGAGCAGCAGAATGGGGGTGGGGGTAGAAGAGAATGTGTGCAGAGCGGTGTGTGTGTGGGGGTTCTCCCCTCCATTCCCAAGTTTCCTAGTCAACTCTCTCTCCAAGGGATTTACAACCTTCACAGTTAACCCCACATTTGGAAGTATGAAGTGGGGTGGCTTCAATGTATGTTCATAGGCTCACTTTGATTTCTTTAGCTTTGGCCTTTCCCCTCCTTAATTTACTGTCAGTCTTATGAAACTGCACTAATTTTCAGGGCTGACTTACTGCACACACATTAATGTCTTAATGCATTATGGATGAATTCACATTATCACAGAACCGTAAGCTCCTTGTTTTCAGGCTCAAGGTGTTGTAAGTCCTACATGGTCCTTATCTACTGCATTTTTAAAATGATGACAATAATGAAAAAAGAAAGAGGACATGACTTTTAAATATCCCCAAAGTAGTCCGGTGCAGGGGTGCACACCTGTAATCCCAGTACTTGGGAGGCTGAGACAGGAGGATCACAGGTTCGTGGCCAGCCTCAGCTACTTAGTGAGGCCCTCTGTAACTTAGTGAGACCCTGTTTCAAAATAAAGAATAAAAAATAGGGCTGGGGCTGTAGCTCGGAGGTAGAATGCCCCTGGGTTCAATCCCCTGTACTGCAAAAAAAAAGGGGGGGGCCGGGTGGGGGGGCGAAAATAAATAAGTATTCCCAAAGCAATGCTGGGGATTTAGGTCAGTAATAGAGCATGTGCTTAGCGTGGGTGAGAACATGGGTTCAATCCCCAGCACCAATTAAAAAAAATATGTATATATATTCCCCAACGTAGAAAGACACATTGTTTTGAGAGCTCTGTGAAAGTATGTGTCCCTTTCCCACATAGCAAACCTACAGTCCACTTGATCAGGCCTAATGTCTCTTCTTCCCCTACTGATTGGTACCTCTTACCATCCCTCTGTGACATTTTATAGACATTCAAGGAATCCTTAACAACCTTTTGCATTTGCTTCCCTACTCCATAGCTGTGCAAAGTCTACAAAAAGTCTGTCTTTGTAATGTAACTTATGTACTTACCCTAACATAAACTATGAACTTTGGATGATAACATGTCATCCAGCTCTACCATCCCCTACAAGAGAAGTGACATTATTCAGTATCTATGTCTTCAGAGCCTCCTGCCGCTTTCTTGAGATTTACTTGTTTCTCCCTTCTCCTTTTCTCATAATAGAGAACCTTGCAAGGAACAATGAGATACCACTGTGCATCTATTATAATGGCCCAAATCCAGAACACTGATAACACCAAATGCTGGTGAGGATGTGGAACAACAAACTCTCATTCATTGCCTACTGCTGGTGGGAATGCCAAAACAGAACAGCCACTTTAGAAGACAGTTTGGAGATTTCTTTTTCTTCCTTTTTTTTTTTTTTGGTACTAGGGATTGAACCCAGGAGCATTCTACCTCTGAGCTACACCCCCGCCCCCAGCCCTTTCTATTTTTTATTTTGAAACTGTGGCTAAGTTGCTGAGAGTCTTGCTAAGTTGCTGAGGCTGGCCTGGAACCTGTGATCCTCCTGTCTCATCCTCCCAAGTACTGGGATTACAGGCATGAGCCACCATGTCTGGCTGGAGATTTCCTATTAAACTAAACATACTCTTGCTATACTATTCAGCAATCCCACTCCTTGGTATTTACCCAAAGGAGTCGAAAACTTATATCCACATCAAAATCTGCATACAGTCTATAGGAGCTTTATTTATTTATTTATTTATTTATTTATTTATTTATTCATTGGCACTGGGGATTGAGCCCAGAGCCTCACACATGGTAGGCAAGTACTCTACCACTGGGCTACACCCCCGGTCACCAGCTTTGTTCATCTCTCTTTTTGTGGTACTGGGGATTGAACCCAGGGGCATGCTACCTCCGAGCTACACCCCCAGCCCTATTTTTATTCTTATTTTTGAAACAGGGTCTCACTAAGTTGAGGAGGGCCTCACAAGTTGCTGAGGCTGGCTGTGAACCTGCAATCCTCCTGTCTCAGCCTCCCAAGTACTGGGATTACAAGCGTGCGCCACCACGCCTGGCTTACAGCTTTGTTCTTAATTGCCATAACTTGGAAACAACTAAGATGTCCTTCATTAGGTGAATGGACAAATAAACCATGGTTCCTCCAGACAATGGAATATTATTCAGTTCTAAAAAGAAATGAGCCATCAAGCCATGAAACTTAAGTGGAGGAAACTTAAATGCTTATTTATAAATGAAAGATGCCACACTGATGGAGTGGCTGTAGACTGTACAATTCCATCTGTACGACATTCTGGGAAGGGTAAATCTATGAGACAGTGAAAAGATCAGTGACTGCCAGGGGTTGTGGGGAGGGAGAGGTGAATC
>PVJS01065230.1:0-10028 GCA_004027185.1 Glis glis
CGCGCTACACCCCCGGCCCTACTTTTTCTATACTTTATTTTGAAACCGGGTCTCACGAAGTTGCGGCGGGCCTCACTAGGTAGAGAGAGAGAGAGAGAGACAGGGAAAGAGAGAGAGAGAGAGAGAGAGAGAGAGAGCTGAGGCTGGCCACGAACCCGGATCCTCCGGTCTCCGCCTCCCAAAGTACTGGGATTACAAGCGTGCGCCACCACGCCCGGCTTCAGCATGAGCATTTCTGATCTACTTCTCATGCAGCCTTCTCACTTTCCACTCCTGTCCTGCATGCCTCAATTCTGATTTCTTCAAACTCGGATGGCAGAAAGCAATCTCAGAAAGTGCTTAACTCAATCAAGTGTACAGCCACCCAGACACCTCTGGAGGGAAATGACAAGCACCAACTCCAGGCAGAGAAGGAAAAGAAAGCCTCGAACAAATCCGGAAATGTCCGCTGTGAGCAAAGTGGAAAATTATAGAGGAACCCTCTGGGGTCACGAAGATATCATTTAGGACTCCATGACAATAATTTAAAAAGTAGCACACTTTTGGACTGAATGAGTTCAGTTGACCACTCAAGCTCCTAAAGTAGAACCAGGTAGCAAACTGCAATCTACAGAGCCCAGGCTTCATCTGTATCTTTGAGCCAAGGCTGAGGACAAAATCTCCCCATATTCTCCAACAAAAGATCCATCTGACATTCTGACATCTTACAATATTCATGTATTCAGTCACTTCTTCTTGTACTCACTCATTCATCAAATGTGGGGCTCTCTCACATGCACCATGCACAATGAGAAAAGTACCTCAGGTTCCCAGCGGGACTGAGCAAGGACTGGGTTTCCACAGCCTGGGGAAGCTGACGATTCTATTATGAGCAGGGCCCCAACAATGCCTGGTTGACTACTTAGTTGCCTTCTTTCCTTTATCTAGTGTGACTTAGCCCCTCAGTAGTATCTAGAGCAAATATCAAATGTTTTCATGCAATAGAGGTGCTTTTCTTCATTTGCCACCTGTCCACCTCTGTACTGATTTTAATTTAGCCTTATGTGTTGGTTTTACTTGGTGTCTCTTTCAGTGGACTGAATAAACTGTCTACTTAGATATTCCTGAAAATCTGTTCCTGAATTGCACTCTGATACATTTTAAAAGCTCACTCATCCCACAATCCTCATGCACAGTGAAAAATTCTGTTTGACATGAATAACTACCCAAAATAGGTTTGCCAGGTTCATATCTTGACTACTTTCTCAAGCTGGGGCTACCTATATGTAAAAGTAAAAAAATAGCTGGGAAGAAGAGCTGATGGCAAAGAATTTAACTGTGTAATCCTGATATAACTTTAGCTTTGACTTCTTAGGAAATTCTTCTCGATACGTGTGTGTGTGTGTGTGTGTGTGTGTGTGTGTGTGTGTGTGGTGTGAGTGTACACGCACAGTCACACAGTACTGGGGATTGAACCCAGGGGCACTCTACCTCTGAGCTACACCCCCAGCCCTATTTTATTTATTTTTTTATTTTGAAACAGGGTCTCACTAAGTTGGTAATGGCCTCGCGATTCTCATCTCAGCCTCCCGAGTACTAGGATTACAGGCATGTGCGACCATGTCTGGCTTCTCAATACACTTATTTTTAATGTAAATGTATTATCATGTTTCATTTAACAGGGTAACATATGAACTACTTTAATCTTTTGATTGCAAACACAGTAAAATATCTCTAAAATAAACCCGGCATGGCGGCGCACACCTGTAATCCCAGTACTTCAGAAGCTAAGACTGGAGGATCACAGGTTCAAGGCCAGCATGTAGTAACTTAGTGAAACCATGTTTCAAAATGAAAAATAAAACAGAGCTTGGGATGTAGCTCAGAGGTAGAACGCCCCTGGGTTCAATCCCCAGTGCCACACACACAAAAAAAATCTCTAGCTGGGCATGGTGGTGCACATGTGTAATCCCAGTATTTGGGAGGCTGAGACAGGAGGATCACAGGTTCAAGACCAGCCTCAGCAACTTAGTGAGACCTTTGGCAACCTACAGAGACCCCGTTTCAAAACAAACAAACAAAAGAAATTTTAAAGGGGTGACTGAGGGTATAGCTCGGAGGTAGAATGCCTCTGGATTCAATCCCCAGTACCACACACAAATACACAAATATCTATAAACATTTACTATTCAATACTATGAAATGGACACTATTCTCTATTAAAAAATCACCATAAGAATTGCTATCCTCCTTTCTTTCTTTCAGATTTTAAGTCATTACCCCTATAGTGCTCTGTTCTTCACTCTCCTCATCATTTACAATCCTCACTCCCCGCTGTAGCACGCTTCTCCAGGACATCACAATTCTCGTGACCCACCTGAGTCTTCCTCCATCTGAACCCCTCACTTCCTCCATCTGAACCCCCCACTTCCTCCTCTCTAATCTTCTTTCCCAACCCCAGCAAATGAAGCTGTCCATGAACTCTCTCCTTGTCTGCTGCTTAATGAATCCCTTCATAGTTCTAGGACAGTTTGATTGATATATCTTACCTTTCACTATAATTTTCATCATAGTAACTATTACTAGAAACATATATATATAGCCTTGGAGTTTTAAAAATCCATTCATTAGAGCCGGGTGTGGTGGCACACGCTTGTAATCCCAGTACTTTGGGAGGTGGAGACCGGAGGATCCTGGTTCGCGGCCAGCCTCAGCTCGCGCTCTCTCTCTCTCTCTCTCTCTCTCTCTCTACTTAGTGAGGCCCTCCGCAACCTCGTGAGACCCGGTTTCAAAATAAAGCATAAAAATTAGGGCCGGGGGTGTAGCGCGGAGGTAGAACACCCCTGCGTTCAATCCCGGGTGCCACAAAAAAAAAATCCATTCATTAGAAGGCAGTTTGCCTTAAAATTTATCAAAGTATATATTACAACTTATGCAATATGCATACATCACATCCTATTAAGTTAATATAATCAATTCTGAAGTAAATGATCTTTTATTTATATTACAGTATTAACTCTGAATTTTCACTTTGTTTTTGTCCATATTATTTTCATGTCAATGTTATTTTCCTAAAAGTAAATATATCTTTGAATGTGTCATATATATGTATATGTACATATATATGATATGATATATATGTATAATGACACTAGCCATAATGCTACAAACATCAGAACAAAAAACTATCATCATGTTATTTAAATGGTCAAAGATGCCAAAGCAAAATTTGGCAATTTTTCAACTTTCAATTTTTTGGTTTTCAAATACTACAGTTTTTCAATTTCCACTAGTAGTTTTATGAAACACTAGGAAGTTTCAAATTACCCCAAACTTTTTTGTTTCATTCACATTGTAGTAATCTCTATTTCCCAATAGTTGTTTTATTATTCTAGTTACATATTCAACTACCTTCCCTTACTGTGAGATGTTTTAAATCGGATGCTGCCTACCAAATTGGATGGAAAACCAAGCGCCATATTAAAAGCTTCAATAGCAAATGAAAGAGTGATGGATCCCCACTGGAACCACAAGGAAAAAGCGCTCTCCATAAATAGACTCATAGAGGGAAAAATCACCAGGTAGTCCATATGTAAAACAGACTCATCTTGTTGTATATCAAAACATTCTACAGACAATACCAAAATACTGTCATGAAGTTTTACCGAGACGCTGGTTGAGCGCTTTTGTACTCATTCAACTAGATGGTGGAGGGGAAGCCACAGAACAGTCAGAAGAATATTTGCAATGCAATTAGGGGAAACAAGTGCATCTGAGTGTATGCCAGACGCAGGGGCCTCCCCTTAATTCCCAGTCCAAGGTCTTAATGCGGTGTACAGCATCAAACCACACTTCCTACAGTTTTTGAACTTTTGTCAGTTAACTAGATGTTTACCGAGTGCCTGCCTCAGGCACTCCACATTTCGGGTCTGCCATCCAGCACTATGCACGTTGTTCCAACACCATCTGTCACTTAAGCTTGCACAGATTCAAAAAATTTCAATTCAAACTAATCTACGCAGCACTCAAACTGAAGCTATAATTCAAATTTCGACATAAGGCTTGAATTCCTTTTCAGTGTTCTTCAACTTTGACCCAGCTCCCCCCACCCCCTTTCCCTGAAAAGGGCCAAGACAACAGCCCAGCAAGTGGGGCAGGCAAAACAGGCCTCCTTTGTTCACTTTTGTCCTCTCAGCTCTCTATTGAGGTGAGGGACTGAAAAGGCGCTCTAGGCTTTGGAAGGCAGCAGCCAGCTCCCTCGCAAGCCATCCTCCCTCAAAGAACCAAAAGACTCCAGGATGAAACTCCTTCACAGCCCCTGCTTACCTTAAGGCATAATTAGTGGGAGATTGGTCCTTTTCCTCTCCTTTTCCTGCATGAGAGAATCTGTTCAGGGTACTTAACATGCATTTGTAATCTTCATAAAAAATGCAGGCTGTAAACCATACCATTCAAATGCCAAGGGCATTTAAAAGTGGCATGGAATTAGCTTTAAAGTTGAAATTTGTTGAAAAGATTGCTACATGCTGACTACATATGCTGAATTTTTTGAATGCTCTCAGCCCACGTGAGAAAGATAAATCAAATTCATGGCATATTACCCAGTGGAAGACCTCCTACAGGATTCCCTCAGATTGCCCTGGGAATAGATTTTTCTAGTTATAGTGGGATTTGAACCTATACACCATGCACATTATGATATTTAAAAATAGGCATATAAGCCAGGCGTGGTGATGCACGCTTGTAATCCCAGTACTTGGGAGGCTGAGACCGGAGGATCCAGGTTCACGGCCAGCCTCAGCTACTTAGTAAGGCCCTCTGCAACTTAGCAAGACCCTGTTTCAAAATAAAGAATAAAAAATAGGGGTGGGGGTGTAGCTCAGAGGTAGAATGCCCCTGGGTTCAATCCCCAGTACTGCAAATAAATAAAAAATAAAAATAAAAATAAAAATAGGCATATTGATATATATAATGCTATTTCCAGTCTTTCCTATTATTTAATAAGAATTTTTAAAGAGTCACTTTTGTCTAATATTAACTGTCATTTTTATTTTCATGTAAACTAGATAATGCTTCAGTACAGGACAATATAGAAGAAAATCAGAGAACACATAATACAAGATAGTTCTTAAACTGTGCTGTGGAGGAGCATTAGTAGTTATAAATTTGTTCCCTTTACCAATGGCATTTTTTATATTCACTAGCTTTTTAGTTATTGAGGGAAAGCCTGCATCAGATAGTTAAAAAAATTTCTAATTTGAAATTCCAATCTTGTAGGCCAGTAAAATAGGTCAATGAAGTTGACACCACATCTTTTTTATTAGCGCGGCTAAGCAATTATAATTGGGTGGTGAGGGTTTATGCTGTCATCTTTGAAGATTCAATGGTAGGGAGAAATGTCCAGTGCAGAACTGTAACTTACAACTCTAGCCCATCTCTAAACATTCAGCATAAGGATATTTCTGTCTATTTTTAGACCTCAAGTAAATTTGCTCTTGATCAAAATTAAAATAATAATGTCATTTTGGGGCAATATAACAAAAGCATACTAATTTAATCTAGTGTCATAGCCAAATCATTTGGCACATGAGCACTACAGACAAATATGCTCAAATTCAACATTTAAAAATAACTAAGAATGTATGTCACCAGCGCTGTCCTATCCTGGACTAGGACACACATGCCCCACAGCATCTATTTCATGCTTTGCACAGGCATGTGGTCAATCAATACTTGTTGTAACCTGTGTGTCTCCTTATTAATAAGAGTTAAACCAAAAAGTAACAGGGAACGCACTTCAATGCCCCTTAGGATGACTATTACCAAGAAAACAGTAACAAGTGTTAGTAAAGACGCAGAGACACTGGAACTCCTGTGCACAGCTGGAGGGAATGTGAAATGATACTGCTGCTATGGAAAGCTGTAAGGTTGTTCCTCAAAAAAATTAAGACAGAATAACCAGATTGTCTAGCAGTCTCATATCTGGGTATACCCAGAAGAATTGAAAGCAGTGATTCAAGCAGATATTTATATATTCATGTTCATGGCAGCATTGTTCAAACAGCCAAAAGGTAGAAGTGACCCAGGTGTCCATTGATGGATGAATGGACAAACAAAATGTGATATAGACATGGAAGGAAATATGTACATGAGGGAAGGAAATTCTGACACATGGATGAACCTTGAAGACATCGTGCTAAATGAAATAAGCTAGTCACACAAAGACGATTACTATATGATTCCACTCATATGAGGTATTTAAGATAGTCAAATTCAGAGACAGAAAGTACAATGGTGGCTGCCAGGGGCCTGGAGGAGAGTATGGGAGTTATCTAGTGGATATAAAGTTTCAGTTAGGGAGGATAAAAAAATGTTTGGGAGATGGACAGTGGTGATGGTTGCACACAATGCAAATGAACTTAATGCCACTGAACTATATACTTTAAAATGATTAAATGGCAAGCTTTATATTATATATGCTTTGCCATAATAAAAAAGTAACTTGAGCTAGGCATGGTGGCACATGCTTGTAATCCCAGTACTTGGGAGGCTGAGACAGGAGGATCCGGGTTCGCGGTCAGCCTCAGCTACTTAGTGAGGCCCTCTACAATTTAGTGAGACGCTGTTTCAAAATAAAGAATAAAAAATATGGTTGGGGGTATAGTTCAGGGTTAGAATCTCCCCGGTTTCAATCCCCAGTTCTACAAAAAAAAGTAACTTGGCGGGCCGGGCGTGGTGGCGCACGCTTGTAATCCCAGTACTTTGGGAGGCGGAGACCGGAGGATCCGGGTTCGCGGCCAACCTCAGCGCGCATGCACGCGCGCACAATCGATCGATTGACCGATCTCTCTCTCCTCTCTCTCTCTCTCTCTCCCTAGTGAGGCCCTCCGCAACTTCGTGAGACCCGGTTTCAAAAATAAAGCATAAAAAAAAAAAATAGGGCCGGGGGTGTAGCGCGGAGGTAGAACGCCCCTGCATTCAATCCCTGGTACCGCAAAAAAAAAAAAAAAGTAACTTGGCAAAAATATCACATTTTATATAAGTAGATTGCATTTGCCTCTCCTTTTCTTGTAGTGGTGGTGGTACAAGGGATTGAACCCAGGGACATTCTACCTCCAAACTATACCCCCGGCCATTTTTTTTTTTTTTTGAAACAGGCCTCCCTGCTAAATTGCTGAGGCTGGTCTTGAAACCACAATCCTCCTTTCTCAACCTCCTAAATACTGGGTTTATAGGCATGCACCACCACACCTGACTTGCCCCTTCTTTTAAAGATAATCTGATAATGGTTTATAGTTGCTGAAGCTGGCCATTCCCATATCTTCCTCCCTTATGCAGTCTCCCCCTTCCCATTTTGAGAGGGAGGATCAACAATCATCAACTGATTTGGGGTACATTTTTTCATTCTTAGAAACTTAAACTTATTGAAGAAGAGAGCGGAATGGTGGTTTCCAGGATTTCGGGATGAGGATGTGGGGCAGGGGGAGATAGGGAGATGTTAGTTCAAGGGTACAAAGTTTCAGTTAGGCAGGAGGAATAAATTCTGGAGATCTAATGTACAGCATGGTACCTGTGGTTAATGATACCATATTACATTCTTGAAATCTGATAAGACAGTAGATCTTAAATGTTCTCATTACAAAAGATGGGTAACATGTAAGGTGATGGGTATGCTAACTAGTTTTATTATGGTAATCCATAATATATACCTATATCAAAACATCAAGTTGTATGCCTTAAATATATGCAATTTTTATTTTCTAATTATACTAAAGACCCTCAGCAACTTAGCGAGACCCTTTTCAACATAAAAAATAAAATAGGGCATATATATGTACACACACACACACATATATATATATGTACACACACACACATATATATATATGTGTGTGTGTGTACATATATATGTGTGTGTATATATGTGTGTGTGTGTATATATATGTATGTGTGTGTGTATATGTGTGTGTGTGTGTGTGTGTGTGTGTGTGTGTGTGTGTATGCAGAGGGGGCAGAAATTTCAACCTCTGACTGCTTTTTGTGTGTGTATGGGGGGTATTGGGGATTGAACCCATGAGCATTCTACCTCTGAACTATACTCTCAACACTTTTTTTATTTTGAGACAGGGTTTCACTAAGTTGCTGATCTTCTCTCTACACTGCTGAGGCTGTCCATGAGCCTGCAGTTCTCCTGTCTCAGCCTCCCATGTACTGACTGGGATTACAGGTGTGCGCCACCACACCTGGCTCTCTGAATGCTTTTTTAAACTAAAGGGGCTTTTCATTTGCCGGAGCAGACAAAGGGTTAAATAAATGAAGTCATTGGATTTTGCCCTTAGCATCCAGGTCTCCCTTCTGTCCTCACCTACCACGAAGGTTCAGGACTCTGCATGGGAAAACAAGGCATTTAAAAGAAAAAGAACAGCTACATGTATTTAGAATTTTCAATCATTTTCAAATCACTTCCTCTTTACCAATCATCTCAGCAGCTAAATCTAAACGCACAAAAGTTCTCAGAGAGATGAATCGTTAGGAGCTCCATATTCCAATTAAATTTGCTCTGGGTTGCCATACTTCTCCGATGGAGACTGTTCTTTGGAAACAGGGCTGATACTCCAAAGGCTGCTGGTGTAGGCTGCACATTGGGACCTCAGGTTGTCAGAGTGAGAAAGCAGCCTGGGCGGGTGGGTCAGTGGTTACTGAGTAATGACGGGTGGGGGCCACATGGGGGCTTTCTCAGATGTCCATTACATTCTGTTTCCTGATATTACAACAGTGTTCAATTTGCACAAGTTCACCAAGCTAAACATTTATGATATGTAAAAACAAAGCAAGAGCCAGGCGTGGTGGCGCATGCTTGTAATCCCAGTAATTGGGAGGCTGACACCGGAGGATCCGGGTTCGTGGCTAGCCTCAGCTACTTAGTGAGGCCCTCCACAACTTAGTGAGACCCTGTTTCCAAATAAAGAATAAAAAATAGGGCTGGGGGTGTACCTCGGAGGTAGAATGCCCCTGGGTTCAATCCCCAGTACTGCAAAAAAAAAAAAAATCTGTGTGTGAGGAGAATGTAGCCACATATATGATAAAATTAGAATGAACCTCCCTAAGGGCAGAAATTGAGTTTTCCCCATCTCTGTCTCCCCAGTGCCTAGAACAGGAGGCCATACACTCAGTAAATATTTATGAATGAATTAATTAATGAACTCTTTAGAGAAAGCTTCTGGTGGAGTTCTATTAAATAGCTACTTTGCATAGACACGACACCATAGCTACAGATTCTATTCAAGCAATCACACAAGGAAACATAAACCTATATAAAAGCATTATTTGAAGTGGTTTTTAAGGAAACTGTCTACAGCCCAGATGTATACATTCTCAGCATCCTCTCACATACACTGTGTGAAGCACTCACACCAGGCATTATTGTCACCATTGTCACATGGGGCTCACAGGAGGTAGCATTTCCAAAGATGACTTGCTTTTCATTTATTGTCAATGCTGTAGTAACAACAATGATTATGGTGTAGACACTGGCATTCAATTCAAAGACCACATCACTACCCTGCACTGCAATGTTGGGCAACCTCTCTGAGCTCCACTGCACCCCTTTTGAAACTCAGAGGGCTACATACAATGTTGCCTGAATTCTCCTGTAGCTCTCTAAGTGCAGGAAATAGGAATATGTAAAAAGTTTAGCAACTTTCCTGTAATAAAGCAGAAAGAAGGGTGAAAGAAGATCATGAGCCAGGCGTGGTGGCACACGCTTGTAATCCCAGTACTTTGGGAGGTGGAGACCGGAGGATCCGGGTTCGCGGCCAGCCTCAGCTCTCTCCCTGTGTGTGTGTGTCTCTCTCTCTCTCTCTCTGTCTGTCTCCTTAGTGAGGTCCTCCGCAACTTCGTGAGACCCGGTTTCAAAATAAAGGATAAAAGACGGGCGTGGTGGCGCATGCTTGTAATCCCAGTACTTTGGGAGGCAGAGACCAGAGGATCCGGGTTCGCGGCCAGCCTCAGCTCTCTCCCTGTCTCTCTCTCTCTCTCTCTCTCTCTCT
>PVJS01065231.1:0-10031 GCA_004027185.1 Glis glis
AGAGAGCAGATCTGCTTTCCTCGGAACGAGTCGCGCACACTCTACGTGGCTTCTCCCTTTTTATCTAAGTCCGCACCTATCAGAATTCTGCTGCCTACATTCAGGGCAGGGCTTTCTCTTTAATCTGCTGTTACACACCCAAAATCACATAATCTTGGGTGTGTCATGATCAGGTCAAGTTGACAACTTAGATTAACTAGCACAGATGTTATTCATGAAAGCATAGAAAATTCATGGATATAAATGAGATTTCTTTAACATGCCTTATTTCATGGCTTTCATTTTTCAACCAAACATGTGATTCACATACTCAAAAATTAAGTAAAAAAGAAGAAAGTAATTTCTGAATGTTAAAAACAAATAGTCATGGGTTGTTGAACAACAGAAACATGTTTTGAGAAGTGTGCTGTTAGGTGGTTTCATCACTGTGCAAACATCACAGAGTGTACTTACAACCTAGATGGCACAGGTCAATCACTCGGCGTGGCCTTTTGACACAATCAAGAGCCACGGTCAACATGACATGTACAAAGCTGCTGCTGGCGTAATACGACATTATTTTACAGTCAACCTTATTTTTTGTAAGTACAAGGAGAACACTATGAAATAATGATAAAAGTATAATAAATATATACATCAGTAACCTAGTAGTTTGTTATTGTTATTATTGTTATCAAGTATATATACACTATACACAATATGTGCTATACTTTTATGTGACTGGCAGGACAATAGGTTTGTTTACACTAGCATCACCACAAATGTGACTGATGTGTAGCACTATCATGTTACAACAGCTACACCACCAGTAGGCAATGGGAATTTTTCAGCTTCATTATAATCCAATGGGACCACCCTTGTCTACTCAGCCAGTCGTTGACTTTCCGGAATGTCAGTATATGCACATGACAGTAACCCTGTCTGCAAATCAAGAGGGTGACAAAAAAACATTTTTTTCTCTCTGCATTTCATGGATTTAAGAACATTTTGACTATACTTTTCTAGTGAAATATATTCTAAAGATAAATAGAAGTAAAAAAAAAAGCCAAGCTTTACACAATAGCTTTTTTAAATTAGAAGTAATATTTATATTATTATTTTGTAAGTATTTTTTACATTTTATTGGATAAGGCAAATGATTGTAATAATGACATTAGGAAATTAGATTTTTAGTGTAAAAAAGAGGTGCAAGTTTAAAAAATTAAGTTTTTTAAAAAATATGGGGATGTACCTGTGAGCTATACACCCAGGCCTATTTTAGTTTAGTTGTTTGTTTTTTTTTTTTTTTTGCGGTACCGGGAATTGAACCCAGGGGCATTCTACCTCCGTGCTACACCCCCAGCCCTATTTTTTATTCTTTATTTTGAAACAGGGTCTCACTAAGTTGCAGAGGGCCTCACTAAGTAGCTGAGGTTGGCCGCGAACCCGGATCCTCTGGTACTCTGGATCCTCTGGATCCTCCCAAGTACTGGGATTACAAACGTGCACCACCACGCCTGGCTAGTTTTTTTTTTTTTTAACAGGGTCTTGCTAGGTTGCTGAGAGTCTCACTACTTGCTAAGGCTGTCCTCAAACCTGTGATCCTCCTGTCTCAGCCTCCCAAGACTGGGAGTACAGGCATGTACTACCATGCCTGGCTAGACTGTGGTTTTAAGAACCCTTCCTCACTAAAAGGAATCAGACATCCTTGGAGGAAAGGCTAATTCCAGACTGGGGCAGGAAACGTATATTTTTTTTATATATAACAAGCCTAGAAAGCAAATTATCAAAAATAACTGAATCATATCATGGCACATGGTGGTAACCCAGGGGCGTCTCTCCATTGGCCATAGACAGAACAATGTCGGCAACAAAAAGAATAACCGCAGTTGATTAAAATAATAACAGATAAAATCCATGAGTTCATGCTACTGTAAAAAGAGAACATGAAAAAGCAAAAACTAAAATGCTCAGGAATCATTAGTGAAGATGGCCAGCTCCTTACTCTGAAAATTGGCAATTAAGGGGAAAGACAGGAACACTTACCCTCTTTCCTGTCACGGAGGAAGTCAGTAGCCCTAACAATTGAAGGAACGTTCCTCTCTCTTTTTTTTTGTACTTGGGATTAAACCCAGGAGCGTTCTACCTCCATGCTACACCCCCAGCCCTTTTATACTTTTTATTTTGAGACAAGGTTTCACTAAATCACTGAGAATCTCACCAAGTTGCTGAGGCTGGCCTTGAACCTGCAATCCTATCTCAGCCTCCCAAGTAGTAGGATTATAGGCCTGTGCCACCATTGGCTGGCTAAGGGAAATTCCTTTATTCCTTTTTGCAAAATAATTATAGTAATGTATGTGGAAGGAATGACAGAATTAAGAAAGCACCATTTTAAAACTTCTGAGTAAGTAATTAAGGTAGATATTGTCAATGAATGAAAATGCCGAAAAAAGGTTGACTGAGAACTTTACTGTGGATTCAGCAGGCTGTCACCTCTGAACCCAGTGGTCAAGCTTAGCTTTATAAACAGCAGGAAAACCTGTCATTATACCAGTACAGTGTGAGGATTACAGTTAATTATATTGTATACTCAAAATTTGCTAAGAGTGTAGACTTTATGTACTCTTGCCACACACACACAAAAGACAACTATGTGCCATGATGGCTATGCTAATTTGCTTGCCCTTAATGATTTCACTATGAAAATTATAACATTTCTAAAAATCAATCCTCACATAATTTCATTGTAAAAATGGATTCTCACGCAATTCAAATACATGTTCAGTCGGGCGTGGCGATGCACACTTGTAATCCCAGTACTTGGGAGGCTGAGACAGGAGGATCGCAGGTTCGTGGCCAGCCTCAGCTACTTAGTGAGGCCTCTCCACAACTTGGTGAGACCCTGTTTCAAAATAAAGAATAAAAAACAGGGATGGGGGTGTAGCTCGGAGGCAAAAGGCCCCTGGGTTCAATCCCCAGTACCACAAAAAAAAAAAACCCAAACCAAAAATACATGTTCAAATACACCAGTCTTCCCTGCCTCTGTGCCTCCCTCCATTCTGTTCCTCTGACTAGAATACCCTCTCGCCCTTCCTTCTGTCACAGGAGAGGAGACAATTCTGTGAAGGGTCTGGAGGAGTCCCCACGGTGGGAGAGGTGAACTCAACTCAGGACAGGTGGGTCCTTGGCTAATATGATGGAAAAAGAAGGTCAGCACGAGCCAGTCAGAGATTTATTTAGGAAAGCAAGAAATACATTCAAGGGAGAATGCGGGGTATCTCCAGAGTGAGAGACACACTTCGGGGCTCACAGCTCTTATAGGAAACTGGGTAAAGGGTGGGCAGAGAGGAAGTCTGTGGGGATGACATGAGCCTGGTAGTCACAAGATGATTTAGGACGTTGTGGTCATCTTCCAGGTCCTGACAGCCTTCATTGTCTAATCAATAGGTGTCTCTTTTGTTTAAATTATTCCCAGGTGGGAGGGCTGACAGTGCTTGATGCAATTATCCTAAGTGAATGGGTTTCCTGTTTTGATGGTTGGTCATCTTTCTCATCCTTTGTGTGGTCTCCACTGTCTGATCAACAGATCTCTCTCCTGCTTAGCTATTCCCAGATGGAATAATTTAACAGTTCTCAAAGAGTTTACCAAAGGAGTGAATTCCCATTATGGTATCCAGTCACCTTACAGATATGCGAATTTCCCTGGCTTGGGGAGTGAGGAACTTTAGCACAGGCCTTCATACACAAGTTACATTTTCCTCCTTTCTTTATGTCTCCTTTCCACCTGTTTCGTCTCTCCTACCTCACTTCCACCTCCCAAACTCTTCAAAACAGTTTGAGTTGCCCTTCTTCTGTGAAGGCTTCCCTCTCACAGGAAAAATGCTCCCACAGTATTTTTGTATTTACTTTATAATAGAAACCAAAATGTGTACATTTTTTTTTTGCACTGAAGGTTGAACCCAGAGGCATTCTACCTCTGAGCTACACCCCCAGCCCTACTTTATTTTTATTTTTGAAACTGGGTCTCACTAAGTTACTGTGGGACCTCACTAAGTGGCTGAGGCTGGCCTCAAACCTGTGATCCTCCTGTCTCAGCCTCCCAAGTACGAGGATTACAGGCATCTGCCACTACAGCTGGCAAAAATATGTATTTAAAAAATAACTGTCTCTTCTGTCCGAGGAAAGAGACTAACTTTGCTTTCCCCTTATCTGCAAGGAGAACTTCACTAAAATATTTCGGGGGTCAAAGTGTTAGGTAGTTAGAGATGAGCAGGTGGGCTGGCTTAGGACAGGCTGGAAGCAGGAATATCAGAAGGCTAAACCCCCTGCAGGGCCTCACTTCCACCTCCTCACCTTGGGAAGGGGCGGAGACAACCCAGACTCACTAAGGTGCAGCATGAAAAGAGATAGTGACTTCCCCAAATGCATATGTGTTAGGGGGAAGGTTTCCCGGCTTCCAGTGAATAAAACTCACCCTGTGGAAGACTGCACACACTTTTGGACTCCCGGAAAGGGACCACTTCAGACCTTCTATCTGAAACCTAACCTCTTTGTTTCGTGCCATTTCTCACCCCGGGGAAGCAGTTCCTTCTGGATTCTCTCAACATAACCTGACTCTTTCTCTGGAGTGTAACCCCTTTATCAGGGCCTTCTCTTAATGATGTGCCCCTGATAGGGATTGGGCCCGCATTGATGGCTAAGGGGTGTCCATTGCTGATGGTGAGAACAGGCTCTCATACTCAGGCAGAACAATAAAATCCTTTTCTCTGTCTCTAAGTTGTCAGCAGAGAGCTATAGCCAAGGTTGACCTTGGTCAGCTAAAAGTTGGCTGTTAGTCCAGCTAAACACTGAATGTTGCAGGCATAGACACATGCAATTAGAAAAGAATTATAGACTTTCACAACAGTAAGACTAACATTAAAAGATGAAAAAGCAAGCTATATTAACCCAATATTAATTACTAATAACACAAAATAGTTATAGTCCCAAATCCTCCATACTTTAAAAGACTATAGTCCTGTTTCTTTTCTTTCCTTTATTACAAAACAAGTTTTCAACATAATAAGTAACTTCTAGCCGATAGAGATAAGGAGATGCTGAGAACTCACCAAGGACACAGGTGGGCAATACACATGCTTTAAACTTTAATGAAAATAAAAACAAAAAACAAAGCAAGCTTCATGAAGCCCCCTGACCTTGCTAACCAAGTAACATTTTGATCAGTGATGTCTGCCCCTGTGAGGATGAACAAAGAAGGCTAACAAGAAGGACTTACATAACAGAGATAACTGACGGGATTGCACCTGCTTTTGGTGGGAAAAGAAGACTATTGGTTAAACAGGATGAAAAACAAGAGATAATTAATTCTTATAAAAATTGTCTATGTTCAAAGGCATCAGTGTCTTACTTTCAAGGCACTCCACTGCGTCACCTCTGGTGTAGTGCTTTGATTACTCTGTCCCCTGTTTCTCTCTGTAATAATAAAACTTTGCTCAAACTTGCAACAGTAGTTCTGGCTAACTTTTTCTAAACTAGCTAAGAACAAGAATCCACAGCGTCACTCCAAACGGTAACACCCCCACTGCCTCTCATATTCCCTATTTTTGCTTTTGGTTTAAAATCATTCTCAGGAAGCAAGGACTGAGGAAGAGAGATCACTGCCTTATAATATTTATTTCTAGGTGGAAATTATTACCCAGTAACAAAAGCTTTAGAAAGCTCCAGAATCTATGATCATGAATAAGTGTTAACAGGAAAAGAACCAAGGTTAGGACAGCATATAATGCTGAAATGTCCTTTATAATCAACATGAATTCATTGGGCTCACTGAATTAGTCCCTTTACCAAATTAGAAAATAAGGTGTTATATAAAGTATCTTTAGAAAACTACATATAATTTCATAAGTAATCAAAATTTTTTATATGTTTTTATTGGTGCATTGTAGTCTCACATCACAATGAGTATCAGTTTGGTGTTAACATACGTGCACACAGCTAGTAATCAAAATTTAACCTATATCATACAAAATGCGTGTGGCTGTGCCTCACAGCTGCCCCGTGGAGGCTGTCATCTTGCCTGTAGCCTTGGTCACGCTGTGCCTGGACATCCTGGTTTGGTTCCTGAGGTTCTTGCTGACAGTTCTGATCTTGTAATAGGAGGAGATGCAGAAACCTTGTCCCTGTGATTAATATGCATCCCATTGCCACAAGAAAAGTGGCATATTAGCATATTAAACAGATTGTAAAGGGTATCACATTGTATGAAATTAACTAGAGGAATAATCATTTAAAAGATGATTGTATAAATGTTTAAAACTTCATAATAACCTTAAAAATTAATTTCTAGTTATCTCCCCTTATATCCAATATAATTGAAAATTGATTTATATTTGACCTACAAAGGCTGAGGTAAGTAAATTTGCAAACACTGAGTTATAAGCTTCCTTTATTTTCTTTTCTCTCAATTTTTCCCTTAATTCATAGCCCTCCCTCAGATGAGTCAAGATTTGTGCTCAACACAAAGCAAGAGAGACCTCAGATGGAAGGTGGTCTCCCCACGCCTCAATTCCCCACCCACCCCTCTCTATATACATATCCCTTCCCAACAACTAAGATCCATTTCAAAATACACCCACTAGAACTTCTTAAAAATTTAACTAAAATACATGCTTGTATATGGTGAAAACATCCCTTCTTTGTTGAAGCCTATTTTTCTGGTCTTCACCTGAGGCTGGCCCTGGCAGCATCTTCTCTAACGATAGGGGCTTCATTCATTGAAATACTCCATGTAGCTCTTTGGCTATCTAGGTGTTTTTACAGCCTCACAGTATAAAACGTAGAGAGGAACTCCACCGTAGTGGAGCTGGACATAGTAAGCTAGTCCTAAAGTTTTCTGTAGCTCTCAGCAGATCTCAGCGAGGTGAGGCTGATGTTGCTGAGCACAGGATTCCCTGCGTCTCAAAGCCTCAGACATGTTGATTGTAGTGCTTGGTAAGGGACGGGGTGCCAACGTGAACATAGCACCAATAGCTGAGAGCCACATCCAACCCAAAGGTTTGTAACCAGAGTGTGGGAACACTGGGTTCAACTGTCACATTCCAACAAAGCCCATTCTCACCTCACAGGAGGTCCAAGGCATTCAGATACCTGTATGCCTGATAAACTCTGTTCCTAGAATTCTGGACTATCACTCTGTAATTCATGGCACTTGTGTTGCTACAACCAAGCAGAAGACTACAGAGGCAAAGCTGGGATTACAAGCGTGCACCACCACGCCCGGCTCCTTTTTGATTTTGATTTTTGAAAGAGGGTCTTGCTAAATTGCTGAGGACCTTGGTGGAGCCACAAGGGGTGCACTGGGGCCACTATCAGGGCAATTTTTGAAGGCCCATAAGTGGCCCTCTATGTCACTTTGACGCCAGATTCTTGCCCAAGACTTCTCTCTGAAACTTCCTACCCACTGAGCACTGGGTTTCCATGTTTTCCTCCATCTCTCCTGATAACGAAATACCCGAGGCTGGGTACTTCATTTTTAAACGAGTTCTATTTAGCTCACAGTTCTAGCATGGCACTGGTGAGAGTCCTTGGGGGATGGATGGCTTTACAATGGCAGAAGCACATGCAGAAGAGATTGTATGGCGAGACAGAAAGCAAGAGAGCAGGGAGGAGACAGGCTTCTATAGCAACCTGCTCCCTCAGAAAATAATCTGCTTCTACCAGACCCGACCCACTCAAGTGAGGCAGCATTAACCCCTCCATGAAGGTGGAGGCCCCATGAACCTCCACTAGGCCTCACCTCTTTTTTTTTTTTTTTGCAGAAGTGGGGATTGTACCCGGGGGCATTATACCTCCAAGCTACACCCCCAGCCTTATTTTTTTATTCTTTATTTTGAAACAGGGTCTCACTAAGTTGCGGAGGGCCTCACTAAGTAGCTGAGGCTAGCCATAAACCTGGATCCTCCGGTCTCAAGCCTCCCAAGTACTGGGATTACAAGCATGCGCCACCACGACCGGCTCTAGGCCTTATCTCTTAAAGATCCCCCACCTCTTAAGCCAGACACAGTGGTACACACCTGTAATCCCAGTACTCAGGAGGCTGAGACAGTAGGATCGTGAGTTCAAGGCCAGCCTCAGCAACTTAGCAAGGCCCTCAGCAACTTAGCAAGACCCTGTTTCAAAAATAAAAAAACAAAAAGGAGCCAGGCGTGGTGATGCACGCTTGTAATCCCAGTACTTGGGAGGCTGAGACAGGAAGATCACAGGTTCGAGGACAGACTCAGCAAGTAGTGAGACTCTCATCAACCTAGGGAGACCCTGTTTCAAAATAAAAATAAAATAGGACTGGGGGTATACCTCAGAGGTAGAATGCCCCTGGGTTCAATCCCCAGTACCACAAAATATAATAAATAAATAACAAAAAGGGTCAGGGGTTTAGTTTGGAGGTAGAATGCCCCTGGGTTCAATCTCCAGTACCAAAAAAATTAAATAAATAAAAATAAAAAATAAAAAGGGCTGGGGATGTAGCTCAAAGGTAGAATGCCCTAGGGCTTAATTCTTAGTACCAAAAACAAAACAAACCACAAGCATCCACCACCCCTCAATACTGTTACATTAGGGACTGAGCTCCCAGCACATGACACTTTGGGAGACAAACCATAGCCCCTCCCAGGAGGGGAGGCATCCTCCACTGAGACACACAGCCACAGCTCCAGCAGGCTTCCCTGGACCACACTTATTTATCCTAGCACAGGGCCGGGCACAGAGTGGCATCCAATACATACGGGCCAAATAAATGATGCCATCTCTCTATTTATCCAGAACATGCTGTAAAATACAACACGAGTGGTAGTGAGAGTAGGGCATGACTTAAAAAGAGGGACTGAGCACAGTTTAAAAATTAATTAGCTAATTCAATCTGGAACCGGAGAGGAGGAAGAATCAAGATAAAAGAGTAGAACCAAGTTATCTATAACAAGGGGCCAGAATTCCATTTTTACAATGAGAATAATCACTGAAACTTCTTTATACCTCATGATTTCTGGGGTGCCAGCACCCTCGGGTAGAGGGGCATGGAGCTGACATTAAAATGTAGGAAGTGGAGAAATAACCCAAGAATCAGGAAGCCTGGGTCTTTCAACAAATGTATATTCAGTCACCAATCAACTTGGTCATGCTAACGGTACATACTGAGAGCCTGAAAGATCTCAGCGGAGAAGATATTGAAGCAGCTGGGAGGCAGATCAAGGCTCTGTTCTGAGAATTGCTCATTCAATGAACACGTACTTACTCAACAATTACACAGCAGCCCTTGAGGTGGGGACACAGAGCTCAACAACACAAGTGTGGTGCCTGTCCTCATTAGTGGGCAGTCTAGAGAGAATATCAGTAAGTGGTGAGCTATTGCCAGTCTGTGTGATATCTGCTATGGAAGGATGCCAGGGGGAACCCAAGGAGTCAACTGCCCCAGAGTTGGGGGTTCAGAGAAAGTGTCTCAGAGGACGTGATACCTAAACCAAGACTAGAAGAATGAACATGGTTCAGGAAGGCAAAAGCAGAGGTATAGGAGGAGCGACTCGGAAGGAAGGAAGGGAAAGTGGTCCAGAAGGAAGTGCATATACAAAAGGGGTCATCTTTTCATGTGACTTAGTGTTTAGTTCCTGTCCTGTTTGTTTCCAAATAAAATAACCCGAGAGACCAATTTAAATGCAGAGTTAAACCTCTTTGTCTTGTGTTTCCTATTGGATTTTACACGACTCTTGAGTAGGGTCATGAATGCCCTACTCTTGCCTTGAATGCCCCTGCTATACTTCAAGCAAGATAGACTCTGGAATGTAATCAATGCATAAATTTTTCAGCACATAATAAAAAAAGTATCATATTCCTGAAATGCCTAAGTGTATTGTGTGTGTGTGTGTGTGTGTGTGTGTGTGTGTGTGTGTGTTACTGGGGATTGAATCCATAGGCATTCTACCTCCGAGCTATACCCCCAACCCAATTTTTTAAATTTCTTATTTGGAAACAGGGTCTCACTAGGTTGCTGAGAGCCTCACTAA
>PVJS01065232.1:0-10031 GCA_004027185.1 Glis glis
ATGTCCCTGGGTTCAATCCCCAGTACCACCAAAAAAAAAAAAAAAACCAAAGCACTTAATAGGGTTCTTGAATACAACTGAGTGTAAAGAATTGAATACAATATAAAGAGCCAGGCACAATGACGCACATCTGTAATCCCAGTACTTGGGAATCTGAGACAGGAGGATAGCAGGTTCGAGGACAGCCTCAGCAAATAGTGAGACTCTCATCAACCTAGTGATACCCTATTTCCAAATAAAACTAAAATAGGACAGGGGGTGTAGATTAGAGGATTGAACTCCCTGGTTCAATCCCCAGTACCACAAAAAAAAAAAAAAAAAGAAAGAAAGGATGCAATGTAACTGAAGTCACCTTCAGTATACTCCCCTGGAAATCCCCAGGGCTCTGAGTGAAGTCGGGAGCAATGGCAGAGGAAAGGACTCTCCTAACAGAAGCAGCAACCCTGGGGGGACAGAGGGAGCACGCTGAGGCGTACCCTCCAGTGCAGAGCAGTGCTGGGCCGAGCTCAGCTGCACACCTGGATGTCTGGTTAGCCACCCTCACGGGGCTTCCTGGCCTGCGGTCATGAGTGTCTACACAGAGGTCTGCCCAGAGGTCGTGCCTGCCTGCCACTAATCCGCGCTGCCCTTCAGAAACTCCATGGATGTGTGAACAAGGACGCCACGGAACCCAGGAATCTGTTTACTCTGCGGATTGTGGCCTGAACACACAGCCAGCCCCTTGCGGCTGTGGCCGCAGGGCAGGGCAGGGCAGGGCAGGGCAGGGCAGGGCGGGAGATTAACAAATTAACCTACATCTCTCTTTGCCAGAATGGATCAATAAATGAAGGAATAAGGCATGTGTGCATGTGTTGCCAGTATCATAGGATGAATAGTGCTGAAAATAGAAAAGAGGGCAACAGTCACATTTAGGGAGCCAGGTGTGGTGGCACACCTGTAATCCCAGTACTTGGGAGGCTGAGACACGAGGATCCCAGGTTTGAGGCCAGCTTTGATAATTTAGTTTCAAAATCAAAATAGGGAGCCGGGTGTGGTGGCGCACGCTTATAATCCCAGTACTTTGGGAGGCAGAGACCGGAGGATCCGGGTTCGTGGCCAGCCTCAGCTCGCTCTCTCTCTCTCTCTCTCTCCCCTTAGTGAGGCCCTCCGCAACTTCGTGAGACCCGGTTTCAAAATAAAGTGTAAAAAATAGGGGTGGGGGTGTAGCTCGGAGGTAGAACGCCCCTGGGTTCAATCCCCGGTACCGCAAAAAAAAAAAAAAAATCAAAATAGGTTCCCTGAGCTGATTATCTCTTTCGCTTAATCTTACTGGCCTGTTTCTCATGTGTTAAAAAGATTATTACTATCTGCTCTCATTAACATGCTGAGTCATTTAGGGGAATTCCTGAATTTAAATACTACTATTTAAATTAGCTTGGTGGTTGAGTGCTGGCCCTGGGTGGGTTCCCTCTCAGCAGTAAATAAACAAGTCTGCATTTTTTTTATATATATAATTTACACACAAGCAACTCTACATTGAGAAACAGGAGATTAACCTGGCCTCAGCAAGTTCCGCTTCGTGAGAGGTGACCTGTGCTCCCACATCCTAAAAAGACACCCCAAGAAAAAGATCATATCTAGGTTTGTTGCACCCGAAAGAGAGGGTTCAGTATCCAGATCCAGTCTGTTTCCTTACAGATAACTTCAGCTGAGGGCAGCAGTCACAGTTAGGGAAGCAGGGACAGCGGCACACCTGTAACTTCTGTAGAAATCCTATCTTTTCTCTCTTCAGGAATCATCTCTCTCTTCCTGGATCATTCAGGTTGAAAAGATGCTTAGGCTTCCTCTTTCTCCTCCTCCTCCTCCTCCTCCACCTTCTCCTCCTCCTCCTCCTCCTCCTTCTCCTCCTCCTCCTCTTCCTCATTCTCCTCCTCCTCCTCCTCGTCTTCCTCCTCTTCCCTTCCAGTGCTGGGGTGGAACCCAGGGCTTGCTGCGTGCCAGGCAAAGGCTCTATCATTGAGCTACATCCCCACCCAAGATGTATAGTTTTATCAAGATGGATGGTTTCGTCTCTGGTGCCTGTTTGAGAAACTGTGAGTAGGAAGAAGAGACTGGGCAAAGGAGAAGCAATCTGTTGAGATAGCAGCATTCCAGAGTGAGCTGTCACTGGGCTAACTACCCTTTTAGCTGATCAACAATGGATTGCATGGAAAATTCCACAGGAAACTGGAGATAAGAGTAATAACAACACTTGGCTCCAGGTGTGGGGCGGCAGGAGTTCATTAAGTTCTCCAGAATACACAGCAGTTCTTGAGATATCTCTTTTATCATTTTATCAGATTATAGCTCTTTCCGGTCAACACAAACCACTGTGTATACAATGGACACAGGAGAATATATATATATATATTATATATATATGCTCCATATATATATATTTAAGCTGTGTGCATGTATGTTAACACCAAATTGATATTCATTGTGATGTGAGAGTACAATGCACCAATAAAAGCATGTTAAAAAAAGATACTAACCAAATTCTTTTTTTTTTTTTTTGCAGTACCGGGGATTGAACCCAGGGGCATTCTAACATTTTAACTCCAAGCTACACCCCCAGCCCTATTTTTTATCCTTTATTTTGAAACCCGGTCTCACGAAGTTGCGGAGGGCCTCACTAAGTAGCTGAGGCTGTCCACAAACCCAGATCCTCCTGTCTCTGCCTCCCAAGTACTGGGATTACAAGCATGTGCCACCATGCCCAGCTGCTCACTATATTTTTTTTTTTTGAATTCTAAACTCTTTGACTGCTTTTATTTTTCTTTTTTCAGGTTCAAGTGCTGGATTGTGTCATGTGACCATCCCAAAACTCAGAGCACCCTATGGCCATCTTTGCCTTCTGTCACATAACTTGAAAACTGACTGATGGCCTTTTTGCAGGGGTTCCCTCCAGGAAGCCTTGATCTCAGTGAAGAAGTTCTTTCCCGGCATTCCAGTGCCCCTGTCAGCCCCATACTCCTCAGTCACCCTTAGCAAACCGAGGCAATCACGCACACAGGATGTAACAAATACACAAAGTAAATACTTACAGCAATAATGATATGTTCAGGGGGCACTGGCCAGGTCCACACACATCAGGTGGGGGGGGGTCAGCAGCTCCCACTGGGTTGCTGGGCCAAGCCCCTTTATCCCATGCCTCTTTGGAGATACAAAAGAACAAGGGACCAAGACTTCAACTCATAGATTTATGTTCATAAGAGATACTACAAGGCCGGGCGTGGTGGCGCACGCTTGTAATCCCAGTACTTGGGAGGCAGAGACCGGAGGATCCGGGTTCGCGGCCAGCCTCAGCTACTTAGTGAGGCCCTCTGCAACTTCGTGAAACCTGGTTTCAAAATAAAGTATAAAAAATAGGGCCGGGGGTGTAGCTCGGAGCTAAAATGCTCCTGGGTTCAATCCCCAGTACTGCAAAAAAAAAAAAAAAAAAAAAATACCAAAGACTGGGGCAGAAGGAAGGATGAAGACAGGGCCAGAGAGGAGAGGCTTGGGGTTAACACAGCTGCTATATGGGAGAAAGTGAATTGAAAAGCTTAATAGCCCCTGCCCACTCCTCTACTGACACACCTTATCTCATTTTCTCACTATGAGAATAAGAGTAAGATGCTAAAGCTCACCGGCATCACCTTCCCAAAGGTGGCCACGTACCGTTTCCCCTTCAATGGTCTGGTCCAAACCGGGGCGAGATGCTTTCAGGAAGAACAAGCCTTCCAGTCTACTCGCCAGCTAGGGCTGACTTCAGCTCAGTACTACTCCTACCAGACCGCAACTGCTGGCTCCACTTAGAGTGATCATTTTGCTGCAGCCCCTCCTCCTCCCTAATGTCCCCTAGGCTCGTGACAGGAGCCCAGAGGTCTGCTGGCGAGGTGTGGACGGGGTGTGGAGATTCTCAACTCCTTGGCTTCAGGACTGTCCCGCTGGGAGGCAGAGGGGAGCTTACACTCTGAAGCCTATGACTCCTCTAGGCCTCACATCTCTTCACCACTACTCTGGTGCCCTGGTTACCTTGTCCCACAGTGAAAGGTATTTTATGTCCATAAAGTGCCCGTGGTAAGTGCTCAGAATTCATCTCTTGGCTGTGGTGGGTGCTGCTATTTCTCATTCCATCGAGGGGAAGAAACTGAGGCACGATGAGTCCAGAGGAGAGTGGGTCAGGATTATGGGAGGAATGAATGGGCCCACCTAGTGACTTGAAGTGGCAACCAGTCTCTGCCTGCTTTCTAGCCTTCCAAGCCAGGGAGTCTCCGTCCTTCCCATCCTCTGCTGTCACTGGTCTTGTCAGATGCCTTTCCCCACTGTACTGTGTCCTCCCTGCTGCCAGGTACTGCTATACTCCAAAAATTAAAAAAAATTATAGACACTCTGCTTCCTCGTTCTCCCTCCTTCCACCCTGAGCTTTGGGGTTGGGGACTAAAATGTCCCCCCTCCAGAATCCCTTCCACCTTGGTCTGCTGGCTCTAGTCCCTAGCCCAGAGCAGTGATTTGGATTCAAATGCCCTGTAACCTTCAGCCCCTTACTACTACTTTCTTGACCCCTCCTAACTTTTCCCAGATCTGGGGGACTCTGGGGGGCTCTGGGATCGCTGTTTTTTATTGACCTGAAGATAGAGGCTGGGAGCAGGGGCATTCCACAGGCTCTTTGGTCTATCTTGGCTGAGTGATTTGGGCATAAGCAGGCTGTACCCTCTGGCTAAATAAATGAATATGAAGAAGGTGGGCCTGAGGGTTAGTTTGGTGGCTTTCATATAGATCCTGGATGTGGAGGGCTTCCCCTCCCCCAACTCCTAAACCCTGACCTGTTTCCGTGCCACTCAGTTCCACCCAATTGGCTCAAGGTTAGGGTGCCTACGGGTTAGAAACGTGTCAGCCCTCGTGCCCTTCACTCCATTCCCAGCCCTGGAGGCTTTATACAAGTGCTTAAGCGGGTGGGGATTTGGGAAGAGCAGGGTTGGGGCGTAAGGGACAATGGGACATAGTGGGCAGGGGCCCTCCTATTCCAGTAAAGCCAAATACCAAAAAATGAAAAGCCACAAATAAAAAAAATAAGTAAAATTCCCAATCCTTACTTTTGCCCCTGCCCTCACTGCCTCTCCCTGGCCACTGTTGGAGGGAGAGAAGGAAGAAGCCAAGAGTGGATTTTTTATTTCCTCTCCTATTGAGTAGTCAGGGGATCTCCCCAAACTATACCAAGCCCCGCACCTCGCCAGTGGAAGAAAGGCGGCTTGGTGTGGGGCTTCATTTATTACTCCATCTCAGTCTCTCTCAGTGTTTGTCCTGCCTAGTCTCTGCCTAGCTTCTGCCTCTTACTCCTTTGCCTTCTTTGCTGCTCTGCTCGTTCTCTTGTCTCTTTCCCTCTGTCTCTCTTTCTCTGTCTCCATCTCTCTGTCTTCTTGCCAAACCTTACCTGCAAACCTCAAAGTTCCACCCTGACCGTGCCCTTCCTTCTCCTTTCCCCACCCTCACCCCCCAATCCCCGCCGGCCTCCCTCCGTTGTATTGCACACTGCTTGGTCAGGGAACAAGGTGTGATATTCTTGGGAAGAGGTGGAGGAGCTCTAGGGCTTGGGGGGTGGGGGTCAGGGATGGGATCTCAGGGTAGGGTCTGTGGGGGAGGCATCCACTGTCCCCCACCTTAGGAGCAGCCACAGCGATCCACCACCATGCCGGGGATCTTGCCGTAGATAATCTGCTGCTTGTCATTGAAGTAGAGCACGCTGATTGGGGACATCTTGGTAGGGGTGCAGCAGGGCCCAGCAAAGCCTCTTGGGTTGGCCTGTTGCACCAAATGAGTGTGCGGATACCTTTGTATGAACATGCACTCGCACTGGCCGGAGCAGTAGTTGGCCTTGTACCGCTTAGGTGCGATGACCCAGTCCCAGCCGAAAGCCTCCAAGTCCACTGTGAGGGGATATCAGCAGCAGCAGGACTCGCTGGAGTGCTCATCACAATCCAGGCCCAGGTTCCGCAGGGACCGGTTTGTGTTCTCTAGGACTCGAAGCGCCATGAAAGGATGTAGCCCCTCAGCTCCTGGCCCCAAGGAGGTGACAGCCAGGTCTGTGCCACTGGGCTCAAAGTCGTTGATCTCGATGCCCCAGTTGCTCTGCAGCTGGCGGAAGCAGCTGTGTAGCACTTGCTTGAAGTCGATGCTCTGCCAGTGGCCGGGCGTGAGTGCAGCTCAATCTTTTTTTTTTTTTTTTTTTTTTTTTGCGGTACCGGGGATTGAACCCAGGGGCGTTCTACCTCCGCGCTATGCCCCCGGCCCTATTTTTTATACTTTTATTTTGAAACCGGGTCTCACGAAGTTGTGGAGGGCCTCACTAAGGAGAGAGAAAGAGAGAGAGAGAGGGCTGAGGCTGGCCACGAACCCGGAGGATCTCCGGTCTCCGCCTCCCAAAGTACTGGGATTACGAGCGTGCGCCACCACGCCCGGCCTTGCAGCTCAATCTTGAGTGAACAGATACTGATGTGCCGCCGGCCTCCACCCTCCCCCTGGGTCCCTTCTCAGTTAGGGGTTTCAGTCGCAAGATCTGCAGGTGGACTGTGGCTGGGCGGGGCACAGGCCGAAGGTACGCCCACAGCTGGGCCTTCAGTACCTTTGTGAACATCACCTTTGAGCTGAAGTGGAAATGGCAACACAGAGGGCTGCCACCTGTTGGCACTGCAGGGTCGGTCTCCTGGGCCATGCTAATGACTGTCTCGGTGGTGGGTGGTGGCGTAGTACCCGTCCTCCTCCAGGAAGTCATCCGGCTGCAGCGCGCCGCCCTGGAAGTCGTGCTGGTCCAGGATCTGTTGCGGCGGCGGCACCTTGGGCAGCAGGAGCTGCTTCACCACCTCGTGGCTGATGTTGGGCGCCTCTTGAGCAGCAGTTTGCTCAGGATCTGAGCACCATGCTGGAGGGGAAGAGGACTGGGGGGCGGGGACGCCGGAGTCCCGCGGGGAGGGGGCCGAGGGCGGGGAGGGGAAGAGGGGTCCGGGCGGCGAGGATTGGGGGCTGCCCGGCCGAGGGGGTGTCGGGGCCGAGGGCGGCGGGCGGCCAGGGCGGGCGGCTCGCTCACTATATTTTTTAAAAAGCCAAATATGAGCCGGGTGTTAAGGCGCACGCTTGTAATCCAGTACTTGGGAGGCTGAGACAGGAGGATCCCGGTTCACGGCCAGCCTCAGCTACCTAGTGAGGCCCTCCGCAACTTAGCGAGACCCTGTTTCAAAATAAAGAATAAAATAGGGCTAGGGGTGTAGCTCGGAGGTAGAATGCCCCTGGGTTCCATCACCAGTACCACAAAAACAAAGAACAAAAAATAAAAAGCCAAATATTATATTAAGCAGAGGTCAGGAAAGAATGAGTGAGGACTTTTTAACAATTTTATTTTTGGGCGGAGGTAGAATGCCCCTGGGTTCAATCCCCAGTACCACAAAAAAAAAAAAAAAAAGGGCTGTATATAATGAAGTACATATAATGGAGTACAATATATAGTGGACTATAAATCATTTTTTCTTTTTTTGTGGTACCGGGGATTGAACCCAGGGGCATTCATCTCTGAGCTACACCCCCAGCCCTATTTTTTATCCTTTATTTTGAAACAGGGTCTCACTAAGTTGCGGAGGCCTAAGTAGCTGAGGCTGGCCGCGAACCCGGATCCTCCGGTCTCAGCCTTCCAAGTACTGGTAAATCTTTTTTTTTTTTGGTACCAGGGATTGAACCCAGGGGCGTTCTACCTCCGCACTACACCCCCAGCCCTATTTTTTATACTTTATTTTGAAACCAGGTCTCACGAAGTTGCAGAGGGCCTCACTAAGTAGAGAGAGAGAGAGAGAGAAAGAGAGAGAGAGAGAGAGAGAGACAGGGAGAGAGAGAAAGAGCTGAGGCTGGCCGTGAACCCAGATCCTCCGGTCTCCGCCTCCTAAAGTACTGGGATTACAAGTGTGCACCACCATGCCCGGCTTCTGGTAAATCATTTTTAAAAGGATTGTTAGGAGACAATTTAGCAGGTGGAGGAGGAAAGGCATCATTGTTTTTACTTTTGGTTTTCCCTGCAGCCGATTAAGTAGGCGGCAGCAGCAGCACAGGGTACTGAAAAGGTTTTAAGCAAGCCCCAGTGAGCCCAAGCAGAAAAAACAACAAAATCCATCCCCTGTCTAAGCAAACAATGCATATGAGATGAAAAATTCCTCAGTTACCCAGCCCTTTCAAGCCTTTCCTTGATTTCCCTTCCAAGCTGGTCATGACCTTGGCAGCTGAAGGGATGTGAGAGACTCACCAAAACTCTTTGGGTTTCCTGGCCCACGTTGGACAACATTTGTAGCAGCGCCATTTGTTGCGGATGGTGTCCATGTTGATTGATTGATTAGAAGTAGTCTCTCAGCCGGGTGTGGTGGCGCATGCTTGTAATCCCAGTACTTGGGAGGCTGAGATAGGAGGATCCGGGTTCGCGGCCAGCCTCAGCTACTTAGTGAGGCCTCCGCAACTTAGTGAGACCCTGTTTCAAAATAAAGAATAAAAAAAAAAAATAGGGCTGGGGGTGTAGCTCAGAGGTAGAATGCCCCTGGGTTCAATCCCTGGTACCGCAAAAAAAAAAAAAAGAAGTAGTCTCTCACGTGAATGACAATGGAGTCAACATGGCAGCTGAGAAGGATGGGGAGGAGAGATGGAAATCTCTCCTCATTGAAAGTTATAACCAAAACATAACTGATCACAGGAGATAGCAAGGCAGTCATGGGGTGAGTCAAGGAAAAACATCAAGGTAGTCACAGATGAATCAGGGAAGGAAGGGTGAACCAGGAAGCTGTCAGGGTCTTTGCTTATCAGATTCATTGTCCTTGGAGATTTGTCTGCCTGTAGAAATCTCCACTTAGGTGGGCAGTTTGTGCCCCTCCCAAGCCGGACCAAGGTGACCTCAAAGCTGATGACTAACAAGGCCTGAAACAGGGATTGAACCCAGGAACATTCTCCCTCTGAGCTACACCCCCAGCCCATTTTATTTTGAAACAGGGTCACGCTAATTTCCTGAGGGTCTCACTAAATTGCTGAGGCTCAGCTGTAACCTGCAATTCTCTTGTCTCAGCTTCCCAAGTACTGGGATTACAGGCATGCACCACCACACTCGGGCTTTTGTTAATTAATTAATTAAATTTTTTTTTGCGGTACCAGGGATTGAACCCACGGGCATTCTATCTCCGGGCTACACCACCCCTAACCCTGTTTTTTAGTCTTTATTTTGAAACAGGGTCTTACTAAGTTGCGGAGGGCCTCACTAAGTAGCTGAGGCTGGCCGTGAACCCGGATCCTCTGGTCTCAGCCTCGCAAGTAGTGGGATTACAAGTGTGCGCCACCACTTCCGGCTTTTGTTAATTTTTTTTTTTTTTTGCGGTACTGGGAATTGAACCCAGGGGCGTTCTACCTCCGCGCTACACCCCCGGCCCTATTTTTTATACTTTATTTTGAAACCAGGTCTCACGAAGTTGCGGAGAGCCTCACTAAGTAGAGAGAGAGAGAGAGAGACAGGGAGAGAGAAAGAGAGAGAGAGCTGAGGCTGGCCGCGAACCCGGATCCTCCGGTCTCCGCCTCCGAAAGTACTGGGATTACAGGCGTGTGCCACCACGCCCGGCTTTTTGTTAATTTTTGAGACAGGCTCTCACTAGGTTGCTCAGGCTGGCCTCAACTTCACAGCCCTACGAGTGGCTGGAATTATAGCGGGCTCCACTGCATCTGGCTCTCGTTTTTTTTTTTTTGGGGGGTACTGGAGAGTGAACACAAGGGCATTCTACTTCCAAACTATACCCCCAGCCCTATTTTATTTTTTATTTTGAAACAGGGTCTGGCTAAGTTCCTGAGGGCCTCGCTAATTACTGAGACTGGCCTTGAACCAGCCTCCCTAGTACTGGGGTTACAGGTGTGCGCCACCACACCCAGCTCAATTTTTTTTAATCCTCCCTCCCTCCCTCTTTCTCTCTCTTTCTCTCTTTTTCTTTCTTTCTTTCTTTCTTTCTTTCTTTCTTTCTTTC
>PVJS01065233.1:0-10030 GCA_004027185.1 Glis glis
TTACCTGGAAGGTGCAAAGACCAGTGGGAGCTGTCTCCCTCTCCAGGACAGTTCATGGCAATACGGTAGATACAGCTCCCTTTCCTTTAATTGTAACTTATCGAAGGTGTATTCTATAGTCTGGGCTGGCTACATAATTTGTGGGGCCTAGTGCAAAACGAAAATGGAGGACTCATTGTTCAAAAGGTAGGAACAGAATGCTGTTAAATGTACTAAAATATAAGATATTTTCTAGCCGGGCATGGTTGCACATGGAATGTAATCCCAGTACTTGGGAGGCTGAGACAGGAGGATTGCAGGTTAGAAGCTAGCTTCAGCAATTTAGTGAGACTCTCAGCAACCTAGCAAGACCCTGTTTTAAAACAAAACAAAACAAAACAAAACAAAACAAAACAAAACAAGAAAAACAGGGCTGGGGGTGTGGCTCAGAGGTAGAATGCCTCTGGGTTCAATCTCCAGTACCAAAAAGAAAAAAAAAATCCTTCTCTTTCTTCTCTCTCTCTCCCCTCTTCCGTTATGATGCATTTTAGTTCCTATTTAGTGTCCCATTAAACGTTCACAGGTACCTGGGGGCCCCATCCTGTGATGGGGTGCATATGGTCTGCTGCCTGCCAGGTTCCTCCCACCAGCTACTACACTGATGTGCAGTGCTCTGGCCTGAGTGGGGAAGTCAATCCCCACTCTGCACTGCCTGCTGTCATCCTCATGGCAGATGGCCAGTCCTCAAGGGATTGCAACTTTCATACCTGGATTGGGGTGGGCTACAGGCTCATACCTATCAAGATGCTCACAGAAGCCCCCATGGTGCTGCCAGCCCAGGGCAGGGACAGCTGAGGCCATGCCCCACAAGAGACTCCATGGGACACATGCCCAACCACCACCCATTCCTTGACATTTCTGGCACCTGTGCTACGTGGAATAGGAGTCTACCCCTCCCTGTAGCTCCATGCTCTACCCTCCCCATGTCATCCGGCCCTCTTCCCAATGCTACCCAGATACTGCCTCTGAGGTCACAGGGCAGAGAGAAGGAGGCCAGGCAGGGCTGGGGTTCCAGTGGGCAGGGAAGAAGGGGTGATCAAGAACCCATGGGGTAGTAGGGAGCAGCAAGAGGTGGAGCTACAGTGGTCAAGGCTCCAAACCCTAATCCCATATTCCACTGCCCCATAGAACTTCACTTACAAAACACAAATTCAAACAGAAGCAGTGACGCACACTTGTAGTCCCGGCTACTCGGGAGGCTGAGGCAGGAGGATAGCAACTTCGAGGTCAGCGTGGGCAACATAGGGAGACTCTGTCCCAAGGAAAAAACAAACACAGATTCAAAGATAAAAATAGTAAGGACATGTGTACATGTCTGAATATATCACTTTGAATCTCATTATGATGTGTAATTACAATGTACCAATAAAAGTATTAATAAAAATATTAAGAATTTCAAGACAACACTACAGCATTAAACCCTAAACAGAGACTTTCAGAGCACAGGGTCCTGTGTCAGTGTACAGGTCAGACACTCACAAAACCACCCATGCTGTGATCTCTAAAAATGTTCCCACAGGAAGCCTCCCAGTGGTGACATTATCGGCTTCTCTTAAAGTCCCTGGCTCCTCAGCTGGCAGCCACAGCTGAAATTTAAGGCTGAAAATATCAGGTCTCGGCATAGCTCCATTTTTTACACTTATTTATATATTTATATGTTTTGTCTACTTCTGAGTTTCCCCATAAGTGTCTTTCCCACCTATCTGATGGAGGATAAACTAGCAAGCAGGGATTGTATCTTTCAAGGAGGAGTTTTGGAAATCTGTTCACTTCAAATTCTTAATATTTTTTTGGTCCCAAACTTACTCCCATTATCCTCATAAAAGTGAAAGGAAGAAAGCTGACAAACTTTTTTTTTTGTGGTACTGGGGATCGAACCCAGAGGGATTCTACCTCTTGCTAGGTTGCTGACAGTTGGGCTACACTGCTGAAGCTGACCTCTATCTTTCAGTCCTCCAGTCTCAGCCTCCCAAGTACTAAGATTATGGGAGTGTACCATCATGCTCGGCTGCTGATAGACTATTAAAGGTTTGGAGTACTCTTCATGCAGGGTTTTCTAGATCCTAAACAACCCTTTTCATATGCCTTTGAAATGGGGAGGTTTGGGCACTGACTTCATTGGATCCTGGAAAGTTTTGACAGTGCAAAGCCTCCCACACATCTATTGCTTTCCCAGGCCAACGTGCTGAGGTAGGAGTGACACTGGGACCCTGGTGGCTGCTGCTTTTACTTCTCTCTGCCCACATGTCTATATCCACAAAACTCTACCCCAACCAACTCAGTCTCAGTACAGAGGCCCCAGCAGTTTCTCAGACACCACCATCCTCTTTGTCATCATCAAAGGCATTTAAAAAGCATTGATCGAATTCTATAAGTAAATTATTGAATAAAATAAGCCCAATGTTGTTTACCGACTGGCCGACTCCTCTCTGCACGTGGCAGTCGATTGTCCCAGCTTTCAAAGACAATGAACTTGATAGAAATACATCACATTGGGTAGAGTGCATTTGAAATATTAAGATGGAATAAATTCATTCCCTGCCTTGTAAAAGTCATTCGAGCTTAGCAATATTGAACTTATTTTCCTGATGTTTGTTTAATTAATATTAATGCATCAATGAGATGCTTGATACAATTTTGACAAATTACCATAGAAGTTGTTTCCCTGCATAGGGTGTCTTCTTTCGCTTATATATCCAATCATAATTTAAAACTAGAGGGATTGTAAGCCCTCTGGAGGTTATGTCCTCATCTCATGTTTCTCTGTCATTGTTTGTGTGACCCACCTAACTTTTCTGAACTTCAGTTTCTTCATCCATAAAGCAAAGATAAGACTTACCCATCTCACAGAATTATTTTAAGGATCTAAGGAGAATACATGAGTTAAGGCACAATGCAAATTTTTAGGCTCAGTTTGAATGGAAATTATTCTCATTGCCAAGGTCGAACACAATATTTACATCAAACCAGATCCATACATGAATAACCTGACTCCTGATCCAGTGCTCTTTGTACCATGTTTACAGAGGTCCTTATCACCCACTGCTTCATCTGTCCATCCATCTATCCATCTGTCCATCCATTTGTCACTCTGACTTATGAATATTTATTGAATGTCTCTGCCCTCATGGAGCTTACCAAATAAATACATATATCAATCTTAGAAAGTGATACAGATCTAACATGGAAATAGAAAAAATAAATGAGGGTGAGAGTATAGAGGGGCATATGTGCAGTTTTAAATAGGAAAGCAGGGAAGACCTCAGTGAGTAGGCAATATTTGGATAATGATTCAAGAGTGTAAGCTATGCATATGTCTGAAGGAAGAATGTTCCAGATAAACATCACATGCAAAAGCTGGGGGTGTGCTTTTTGAGCTGTAGGAATAGCAAGGAGGCCTATAATAGCAACTCCACTGGCCTGTCTAGGAGGTGAAATTCCCAGTGTTTTTCCACATTAGGGACTATTCTGGGTGCCCTGAAAAACAAAGCCTGGGGCAAGGTTTAAGTGCTAAGACTTTGGTGGGAGGTATGATTCTGGGTGGCCAAAGCAAGGACGAAAAAGAATGAGATTAGAATTCAAGATGATTCCTTGTGGCACTGACCACTAGTTCCCAACAAATCAGAGAGATGTGGCTGGTGCTCTGGGCTGCACCCACTCGGCCCCATAACTAAAGGAAAGAGCAACATCTCACTAAGGCATCGACTCCCTTGCACATATGGAATAAGTCACCTGCCACTTTGACAGCCACTGGAGAAGCCAGATCCCGCTCTCTGCAGCAGGATTCAGCCAAGTCTGAAACTGGTGGGAGGAGCCATAGGCTCCAGGGAGCCTGGCAGGTGGCAGTAGCTCCACAGGAGGGCAACGGGAAATAAGGCCTTAAGACCTCAGAGGCCTGGAGGATGTGTGGCAGCACATAAAATATGTCCACAGACACATACCTGATTTGGCATCTGGTGATGTTCACAACTGTAGGTTTCAAGGGGAATTAATACCTGCAGTGTTTATCTTCAGGACCAAGGTTATTTGTGCCTAACAATGATTATGTGGGAGACCTCAGGTGTCGCAAATCAGACTGTAGGAACCATCACATGAGCAGCTGCTACTTGTTTACTCCCCTCTGACTGACTCATGCCAGGTTCCTAGATGCCCAGGAATAAAGTGAAGATGTTGGCCAGTGTGGCTGATATTGTGTGCACACTTCTTCCAGGTCTACATTTTAGAAAGAGAAGGTACTACTGGTGTCAGTGCTGCACCCTAAGAAAGGGTCTGGTCCCGGAACTGGCATCTCCTTTGGCAGGTCCCCCTCCTCCCAGGAAAATCCCTTCTGATCATCCATCCTTCTCAGTGCTTTCTGAACAGAACTTTCGATATCAAGTTCCTCAGAACACTGTGCTCCTCTATATTTAATGACCAGTTCACGGAACCTGGCTTCATGGTTGGACAGGCTGGGCACATGTTCCCTTTGAAAACCACCTTGATCGTGACCTCTTTGAGACAGATCAGACCTTTCAGATTTAACCCTGAGTTACAGGATTAAGCCCAGGACACACATGACTAGAACAAAGAGTCTCATGATCAAAGATTCAGACTAATAAACTTTTTTTAAAAATCTTTTATTTGTAAATGCTTTTAGACTTACAGAAAGGTTGCAAAAATAAGAATACCCATATACCCTTATGCAAATTCACCTATCATTAACCTAGTATCCCATTTGTCTTAGCATTTGCTTTATCTGTATTTTCAACTCATTATCTATGTAATTTTTTCCGGAACCTTTTAAGAACAAGTTATATACATAAGGGTGTGAAGCAAATGAAACTGTTAGACACTGCTACTGGGAATGTAAAATGGTACAACCACTTTGGAGAACTATTGGTAAGTTTCATATAAAGTTACATATACACCCACCATATGACCCAGCCATTCCACCCAAAAGAAAATTTATATTGACAAAAAGGCTCATACAGGGGTGTTTCTAATGGTTTTGTTCATAGTCGCTTAAACTGAAAACAACGCAAACGTCTGGCAACAGGTAAATGGATATGCAAACTGCAGCATATTTGTACTGTGGAATACTCCTTAGCAGTAACAAGGAATAGACAACTGGTACCTACAAAAGCATAGGTAAATTCTCAAATATACAATCTTGAGATTAAAAAGGCAGACACTGGAACATAGACTTCATAATTCCATTTATATGACATTCTAAAACAGGTAAAACTGCCCTATGGTGATTGAAATCAGATCAATGGTTGTCTCAGGCCATGGGAGAGATTGACTAGACAGGGGAACTCAGCAACTGTGTGTGATGATGGGAAAACTCTATATCATGATTGGGGTGGTGGTTAAATTTATATATGTATACTTGTCAAAATTCACTGAACTGTACATCCAAATATTATGGTTTAGATATGGAATGTCGCCCAGAAAAGCTCATGTGTTGGGAATGCAACAAAGTTCACAGGTAGGGGATGGCTGGAGGAGGTGGATCACTGGGGAAGTGGTCTTGAAGACTATATTTGTCCCTGGCCCCCTCTGCTCCCTCTCTCTGCTTCTAGCTGCCATAAGTTAAGCAGCTTTCCTCCACCATGGCCTGAAGTCATGACGTTTCTACCTTAAAGTCTGAAACCATGAGCCTAAATAAACTTTTCCTCCTCTAAGTTGTTCTTGTCAGGTATTTTTTGTCACCGCAACAACAAAGATCACTAATACATAAGATCTGTGCATTTTATTTTATGTAAAGGAAAAAAGTATTTTCTGTAAACAAACAACAATAGCAAAAAAAAAATAGAGTATTCTCTTCCAGTCTGGGTCCAAAATTACAGATGATATGCAGAACCAGTGAGGAATAAACCTTTGTTTATAGAAGCTACTGAAGTTGTGAAGTCATTTGTTATTGCAGCATAACCTAGCCCATCCTGATTGATACAGGGATACACTACCACAATAGCACATTAAAGGATCTGAGTTTTTCAATAAAGAATCATGCTTGACATTACCTAATCCAGTATTTCGCAAACTATTTTAACTACTGAATAGTCTTTATACAAGCACTTTAACATACTATGAAAGTAGTCCCTCAAAACAAACTGTATAAGCTTCAAGGAGAATGGGGAGCAATTCTCTGCTAGAGTAATTAAAATATTTTCGGATCTTAACAGGTTCAAGTACAAATGGTACCACATTAACACTTTGGCCCAAATTATGAGGACTCCTAGGCCATTATTACCACTCCCGACTCCACTGATGTCCCTGTGACTTCACAGGACAAGTGTCTTATAGGTAATCCTGAAAGTACTTTCTCACATTCCTCTGAGTTATCCTAGCTGTCAAGGTATCTAATTCCCAATGGTTGCCAGGTAGGTACCTGTGCCTCTTGTATGAACTGACATCCTCCATTAGTGGCCACCCCAAGGTCCCTGGGTGCCTATGCAGAGTTGGGCTAAAGTAGCAGTACCCTCTCTCAGGCTCAGCATGTCAGAGAGCTTTTGATAAATGGAGCTCCTTGAGCTTTAGTTCCTGCCCTCTATCTTTTAGGGTCTTAGAATCTTCATCAGAACAAACCGAGGGCAGATACCAGGCCAAAGATTCATCTCCACCTCCCTTCCAAGTGTCTTTCCTCCTCTTTTTGCCCCCAAATGAAGAGCACCTCAAATCAACCCCCACAAGACTGGGGCTGCAGGTATTCCCAGCCCAGTGGTTCTGCCAACAGACTGATTCCAGGTTTGGGAGACACCAAATGGGACATTTTGCTTTGTGGGGGGGGCTTCATGTCCCCTCCACAGCTCCACACAGAAATTCCAAGGTGCAATAATCGGAGAAGCTGGGAGCCACAAAGCTGTGGTCATAAGGGTATTGAAAAGGCCTTGAAATTTGGTGATTGTCTCTATATCTAACGCAAGGGCTGAGGTGGTGACCAGTGTCTCAAGACTATTGCCTAGAGAGAGCCGAGGTCTTTTTGCAATATTTGAATATTCAGACCCATCTACAGGGAATTGTTGAAAAATTTCCCATCACTGAAGCCATGCTAGGATTCTCAGCTTCAGTCCCATTGAACTCTTGTTGGAAAGAAAGACTTCACTGGTGAGTTCATAATGGATAGAAAGGTGGACTGGAGAGGTGATGGAGAGAATGAGGGGGGAATAAATCTGATTCTGAAAATAGCTTGAATTCTTTTTTCAGTGCTGGGATTGAATCCAGGGTTTTTCTACCTCTGAGCTACCTCCCAGACCTATTTTATCTTTTTTTTTTTTGAGGTACCCGGGATTGAACCCAGGGGTGTTCTACCTCTGAGATACACTCCCGGCCCTATATTTTATACTTTATTTTGAAATCGGGTCTCACGAAGTTGCAGAGGCCTCACTAAGTAGCTGAGGCTGGTCCTGAACCCGGATCCTCTGGTATCTGCCTCCCAAGTACTGGGATTACAAGTGTGCGCCACCACGCCCGGCTTATCTTTTATTTTAAAACAGGGTCTCACTAAGTTGCTGAGGCTGGCCTTGAATTTGTGATCTTCATGTTTCAGCCTCCCAAGTACTGGGATTACAAGCATGCACCACCACCACCACCACACCTAGCTAGCTTGAGTTTTTAAATTCTCCTGGAAATCAGTCCTGGAAGCAAATTCAGAAAACAAATGATGTGGGTTGGGGGTGCAGCTCAGTGGCAGAGCACGTGTATAGTATGCAGGAGTCCCTGGGTTTAGTACCTGGCACCACAAAAGTAAAGAAAAAAAGAAAGAAAACAGATTAAGGGATAGAAGATCCAAAATGGCGACCAAGGGAGGTACCACTCTACAATCTCTCTGAGACTTGGATCTCAATCACCGTGAAAGCAACTTCTCCACAGGAGAAGAAAAGCAACAAAAACTTGAAGTAAACAACAAAAAGTTTGAAACGCGACGGAATCAAAGCCAGAAGACAAAACAGAGGAAAGTAAAAAGATCCAAGCGCCTTACCTAAGGAATGGCAGCGGCGCCATCTTGGCCAGACTGTGCCGGCTGCTACCGGCATTGCGGCTTCCACACGCTACCAGCAGAGAAGCCAGAGACCTGCTGTGAGTTCAACTGCAGATCAGCAGAGACGAAAGCAAGCAGCGGCTTGCTCCACACTCAAGAGACTGAACGGCGGCGGCCACAGCGGCTGCAGAGGCGCCATCTTGGCAGGACTTTGCCGGCAGCTACCAGCATTGTGGCTCCTACAAAAGACCAACAGAAATGCCAGCGACCTGCTGTACATCCAGCAGCTGCAGAATAGCAGCAGCGAAGGCGAGCAGCGGCTCGCTCCACACGCGACACAGGCCTGAACTGCTGTGTCAACAGAAGCGTCAGCGGCGCCATCGTGGTCAGACCACGCCAATGGCTACCAGCATTGCGGCTTCTGCAGGCCACCAACAAAGAAGCCAGGGAGCTCTTCTAAAACCAGCACTGCAGAGCATCAGCAACAAAATCAAGCAACAGTTCGATCCACATCAGGGCCTGGAGGCCTGACCAGAACCTGCAGCAGCGACTGAGCCCACCCCACCCCCAGAGATTAAGAGCAGCGCTCAACGAGACCGTAAGTCAACGAGCCGCCCCAGGGGGAGACCACTCAGCGCGGCCACAGGGACTCGCGGGGTCTGAGACTGTGCGGATTGCCCTGGCAGAGGCGGGAGTGGGGTCTGCTGTGAGACACGGTTAGACGTGTGGATAAGCAGACAGTCCCTGGCAACATTTCGGTGGGACAGACCTGCAGCCCGCGGGTTGCAGCACCCTTATGGAGTCCCTGGGGATCGCCACAGGACATACAGCTATGGTACCTGGGGAAAATTGGACCAAACCAGCCCTCTCTGTGGAAAACGTGGAGTTCCGTGTTTGCACAGAATCGGGGCAAAGTGACAACCGCTGCTTCTGTAGGCAAAGAGAGACACAAGCCTGGGTCCCCCTGCTGGTGACACTTGCCATAGGTGTAGAGAGAGACATAGGGACAGCCCAAGTGGAGAACATGGAGACCCACGCTTGCAGTGAGAGGGGCAATAGCGGCACTGGTCGCTTGCACAGGTAGTGAGAGGCACCAGGCAAGGGTCCCAATCACTGAAGGAGACCAAGAATTGGGCCTGCAAATGGATATTATACCGAGCAAGTGAGAATAACCATTCAGTAAAGGCTATTCACCTTTAAGGCTCACCTAGTAGCAACTATCTACCTCCAGGATAAGAAACTATGAAGGGAGAGGGATTAGACATAGGATACCTACATACTGAGAGAGAGAGAGAGAGAGAGAGAGAGAGAGAGAGCTACCAAAAGCAACAAAGGTATAAACACAAGAATCCTTAAATCATGACAAGGAAGAATAGCAAAGAAACAATGAGCCCCCACAATCCCACAACAATAGAACTGGCCAACTCAGAAGTGCAAAGATTGCCAGAAGGACAACTCAGAACTTCAATAGAGGAAATGATACAGGATTTCCGAAAAGAATTCAGAGAGAGCCTGAAAAGAATGAAGGATCAAATAAGCAAAGAATCCGACACCCTGAACAGGAATCAAAAAGAAGCTCTGAAGGAAGTGAAGGATGCAATAATTGAAATGAAGGCATCAATACAGACCATCAACAATAGACTATGTCATCTGCAAATAAAGATAATTTTAGTTATTCTTTTCCTATTTGAATTCCTTTGATATTCCTCTCCTGTCTTATTGCTCTGGCAAGAGTTTCGAGGACTATATTGAAAAGGAGTGGTGATAGTGGGTGAAGTCAAACAACAACAAATGTTGGCGAGGATGTGGGGAACTGGGTCTCTTCTACACTGTTGGTGAGATTGCAAGCTAGTTCAACCACTATGGAGATCAGTGTGGAGATTCCTCAGAAAACTGGGAATGGACCCACCATATGATCCGGCTATACCACTACTGGGTATCATACCAAAGGGATTGAAACCAGAAAACTACAGTAATATATGCATACCCATGTTCATAGCAGCACAATTCACAGTGGCCAAATCATGGAAC
>PVJS01065234.1:0-10030 GCA_004027185.1 Glis glis
GCCGGGCGTGGTGGCGCACGCTTGTAATCCCAGTACTTTGGGAGGTGGAGACCGGAGGATCCGGGTTCGCGGCCAGCCTCAGCGCGCATGCGCGTGCGATCAATCTCTCTCTCTCCTCTCTCCTCTCTCTCTCTCTCTCTCACTCTCTCTCTCTCTCTCTACCTGGCGAGGCCCTCCGCAACTTCGTGAGACCCGGTTTCAAAAATAAAGCATAGAAAAAATAGGGCCAGGGGCGTGGCGCGGAGGTAGAACGCCCCTGCGTTCAATCCCCGGTACCGCAAAAAAAAAAAAAAAAAATATATATATATATATTCTTTTATGTCTCTATCTTTATCCTAGACTGAAAGGATCTTAAGGCCAGGGACCATGCATTTTTTTGGTCCAAGCACAATGCTTGGTACATATTAGGCATTTCATAAACAATTGTTGAATAAAAAAGTATCTGAAGCAGCTGAGATATAATAAAAGACCATTTTTTGGATTTTAAGAGCCATATAACTTCAGAGGATGGACAGATCCTTATGGACTACAGTAATATAGAAAGGTCTCAAAAATAAGATGGAGGCCTACATTACAGAGATGGATGGGATTTGGAGTGGTAGGAAGAAAGAATAATCATGACCGAGAATAGTGGTTTGGAGCTGAGACTAAGGAAAGGGTACCTTGAGTAAATGGGTCTCTTTTGAGCTTATGATGGGATACTAATATTGGAGATATAATTTTCCTATTTAAAATGTTTTTGTTACTGTTTATGACCCATGTTATAATTTCTAATCTCTTTAGTGTTGTGGAGTGATTAAGAGGCAAATCAGTGCTCAGTCTAATTGCTTCATGAGTTTGGGCAAGTTGTTTGACTTTTCTGAGACACAATTTGCAAATCTCAAAATGGAGATATAATATCTACCTCTCTGCCGCTTGTATTGTAAAATTTCAACAGAATAATATTATTTACCATTTATTCTGTCTTGACCACGTACCAGGTATAGCGTGGGTTCCTTTTTATCTGTTAACTCATTTAAGCCTGACATCAGCTCCATGTTGGGAAGGTATTGTTTTGCTTCTCATTTTACAATGTTTGAAAAATGGTGATGCCACCAGTAGAAATATGGAAAATGTGATCCCTGATCATTGGGGGGCTTGTAGGTGGTGACTGATAGCAGTGTTTGATTGTAGTGGTGCATCATTGAGTTCCAGGGAGAGATGGGTCTACTAAATTGTGGGCTGGTCCATGAAGCTACCTGATACCCTCTGGTCTAACATGGTTTCAGCTCAGAGACCGGAAACATTACCCAGAGATCCCTTGTCATAGTGAATGCCTCTTTCTAGAAACTAGAATGGGACTGGGGATGGAATGGTATGAGGAATGAGGACATCCTGTAGTTGGAGCTCTGAGCCCAGTGGGTTTCATGTGACCATATGCCTAACCTGAGGGCCACATCTTGCTGTGGAATGTTCTCATGGGCTAGAGATGCTATTCTGATCATTATCTCAGGGATGGGCCAGAAAAAAAAAATTTCCCAGAAACCAAGGCCCCTAAAAGTTCTCACTTCTTTATTAAACTCACGGTCATACAATACAGAAGTTCAGAGCATTAACTTTGGGATTCAAAAGGCAACACTTGAATCATGACACTTAGATTTTTTTCTAGCCAAGTGACCCTCTCAAAAAACATTTGAGCCCCAATTTTATGACTGCAAATGAGGATAATAATACTTATTTCATAAAGTCATTGTGAAGCAAAATAAGAAAGTACATGTAAAGCAGCTGTCACTGTGCTCCAGAGATCCCACTCACTTAGAGAAGGTGGATGCTGATGATTTTAGCTTTCCTCCCTGATCAGTGCAGTCCCAGGGTTCTGGCCAGGGGTTAAGTGCAATCATTTCCCACAGGTTCTAATTCCTGAGTCCAAAAGGCAGTCTCTTAGGAATAAAAAGAAATAAAACTATGTTAACTATTCTGTATATGATAGGAAAGCATCTTTTCTTACTTTCACATACCACTCAACACAAAATACATTACATCTCGTCACCAAAATATCTGGTGGTGCAACAGATATCTTGATATAACAAGTATAACAAATGTCTTAATCTGTTTTGTCTTGCTACAACAAAATACATGAGGCTAGATACTTTATACAGAAAAGAGATTTAACTCACAATTCTGGAGATGTAAGAGCATGTTGATGGCATTTGCTCAGCTCTGGTAAGGGCCTGTGGGCACTGGTATCACAATGGTGGTGTGCATGCGGAAGAGATCACATGGTGAGACAGGAAGACAGAGATTTAGGGGTGGTGCCAGGTTACCAACTTACCATGGGAGTAAGAATATACTCACATGAGAAAAATACTATTCCCTCTTAAAGACCTAGCCCCACCTCCTCCAGGTTCTGCCACCTCAGCACTGCCACGGTGGCACCAGCCTCCAGCACATGAACCTCTGGTGGGCAAACCATAACACCAAACAGTTCTCCAGTGGATACTAACTAGGTGTCCTCTCATCCAGTTTAATTCTGAATTGTAATGGATTTATCCACTGATGAGATTACAGCCCTCGTGATTTAATTATATCACCTCTGAACATCAGTACATGAGTTAATGCCCACCAAGCATCTTTTTTTAGAACAAGAGGTGTTCCTCTCACCCAGCAAATTTCAGAGGTGCCAGGAACTAGAGCCAAATGCAAATATTAGAACGACAGATTGTCCTTGCACCCCTACCTACAAGGGTTCCAGGAAGTCTATGCCAGGAACCAGGGGCACAGACCAGTGTATGTTTATTATTTCACAACTCTCTCAGTGAACTATTCATCCGTGAAAGGGCCAGGCTCAGAAGGAGAGTCTAGGTGTAGATTGGCAAGAACAAGAGGGGTCCAAGTGGAGGGTGGTGGCAGACAATGAAGAACTTACTTAAGGGCTCAGCTGTGGCTACAGTATTTCTATGGGGTGTTCACTCTGTGTGTGTGTGGGGTGGCTCAACATTTCTATGGGGTGTTCACTATGTGTGTGTGGGGGAAGAGTTCTCAAGAGAACTAACACAGCAGAAGCACCAGTCAGGGGCTGAGCCTGGAGGCTATGCCAGATGTCATTTGGGCACCTGATGCTGGTAGCTGGGATGAGAGGGTGGCTTTGGGGAGCTCTTAAAGCAGGGATCAACACCTCGATGCTCTTGTTCATCACTGAATCTCACCTAATGTGTATGAAGCCCTCTGGGCTCAAGCGAGGCCTTGCATACTCAGAAAACCACCTTTCAAGGTCAGGGATTAATTGCATTTTTATTGCACATTGTCTAAAGCATAGTAGGCACTCAATGCACATTTTTTGGACTATGTCCATTTGCTAGAGTGTCTTCAGAATATTTTTGGAGGTTGTTTTTTTTGATAGACTGGCACACATGTGTATCCCACGCCAATGAGACTGCTCTGATCTTTGTTTTAGGAGTAGCCACTTGAGTTTCACTGCTCTGTATGCTTTTTTGTCTCATGTGGGAGTTTAAATTATTTCAAAATGGATAGAGACTGTAGAATAGAGAGTCCCAAATCACAGGACAATTTGAAGTTCATTGACAAGGATAGTGAGAAAAGTGTGCTTTGCAGAATATTTTACTCGGCATTTCTCTGATGTAATTAGTTTTGAGAGGGAAAATAAAAAACCAACATTCAGCAGAAAGACAGGAACAGAGGATCAATCTAATACTTCACGGTAGAGAATGAGGCTGGTTTGAACCATGGGCATATTCTTAAACTCTCATGCAACTTTGCAGAAAACAAGGCTGTCTCAAAACCCTCATTTCCTGCCCATTATTGTGGATGCCCAGATAGTGACCTTGCCTGAATATTAGGTTTCTGGACCCTTGATACTAGTTAGTAACATTAGAATTTGTCTTCATCTGCCAAGGAGACATTTTAAGTTATTCACCATCATGGTTCCATCTCAGGTTTAGATTCTTTTTTTTTTCAGAAATATTTGGGAAATATCACCCCATTTTGTAGGGTGGAGACATAATGCAACAGGTTGAGTGAACAGGGGTTGTGGGTCATTCTGGGGCAAGAGAAGTGAAGGTTAGCTTGAGATGCCCCCTTCAGGGCATGTAACTTGATGCCCAGGCACCCCTGAATTTCCTTGGGCTCGTCAATAGCATGTAGAAGCTGCGGGGTTTCCCTTTCTCAGAGGTAGCCTTGACACTGTCAGGAAAGTGCATTATCCTTTATGGAGAGAGAGAGAGGCACCTGTGTCTGTTTCTGTGTGCTTTAGGATTGAAAGCCCAGCTTGCATCATGCTTCTTTCCTTCCTAAGCGTCACGTGTGTTTCTCTGCTGTCTATGTGAGCCCCCTTTCCTTCCCTGTCTGACCTCTGCCCCCTGATGCCCATTGGTTCTATACACAGGGATGCCTTCCTTTCTCAGTTGTTTCACCCATTGCTTCCAGCTTAGATGCTGAACGCTTCCCAGACCTTGGTAGGGGTTACTGGCCACTGGTTCACATCTGTCAGCCCCTAGCAGCCCCTGCCTTGGTCTGAGAACTCCTGTAACCCTGGGACAGACATTCTATAAATGCAGCCATACTCTGTCATCTTACCTTAAGTATTCTGTTGAATGGAACTTCAACCCCACCATGTCACCTATCCAGATCTATTTGGTTTCTGTTAACTGCCTGTTTCTCATGTCTTAATTCAGTTTCTGGTCCCTAAACCTGGACTTAAATCATGAACCCATACATGGTTCTCTTGTCCAGCCTAGAACTCTGGACATCAACTTACAAGCTATTCCCCTGAACAGGTCTGTACTCCACCCAGCTTACACTTTTGGGCCCTGATCCCTTCTATCCTGCTGTTGTCTAAGGTTCGATTGTATCAGCTCTGCCCCGCATAGTCCAAAGGACAGGACAGCTACCTGTCCTCTCCATCCTCACCTCCTGTCGTCTCTAGTTCTTGTGTTTTGATCCCCACTGACCAGAGCAGCTCTGACAGTGTGCCACACAGCTCTCCAGGCCTTGCTCAAGCTCTCACCTTCTTCACAAGTTGCTGATGTATATGTCAGTTTTGTCTCTTCAACTTTTATGGTGAGTTCAAAGGGGACAGCTATCTTCGTTACCTGTAAGTCTCTCTGGGCCTAAAATGTTACCAAGCCACTTAAGAAAAATCTTTATTGACTGCTTGGTCACAGTGATATTTATAATTAATGTGTTTTTTCCTTTAATATACATATTTAACATTTTAAAGTTTTTATCTTTTTAGGGTGATTTTTGGTTTTGGTGGGTGATAGCCTTAATGCCAAATTTATAGAAATCCCGTTCAATTTATAATGAACATTCTGCACATAGTTTAGTATACAACAGACTTCATATACAAACAATGAAATGTTGGTTAAACACCCTTTTTTCATACATAATTACTGTAGAATTTGAAGGGGAAATCTTACAAAGCTTGTCAGATTAACTTTCAAATTCCTTATTGTGTTTGTTAATATTGCTTTGTAACAATATTGTCTTCTTTGTTTTCATGTACTTCTAAAACACATTAATTCAACAGCAAACTTTGTATTATCAGTCATAACTTGAAATGTGCTACCAAAACTTAAATTTACTGTGACAGATCAGCAGCCCTAATTCATGTTATCTTAAGTGTTTGAATTATGGTACCTATAGGTTGGATCAAAGAATGAGAAAAATCCAATTTTTCTAGAACCTGTTCCTTACACAGGCTATACAGTGTGATCTGTCTTACTGTTTAAACCTGAACATTGAAGCACCTGCCTTTGGTTTCTCCTCTCCCTCCCTCCCTCTCTCTCTCTCAGTGACAAGGAAACAAACAACATATTTTAATGGAAGAATTGAAGTAAAGCAATGTAGTCCAAATTAACTGGAGACCCATGATTGCTGGGGACAGATAAATTCACTATTTTATTCCAAGTGTTAGGAAATGGCTGGCCTATAATAGGTACTCAACTTATCTGTTGGATGCACGACTAAATAAATTGTATTATAAGCAAAGTTTTAATATGCTTATCAAATTTTTATTACAAGAATAGTTTTGTTTTCATTCACTCAAGAATGACGATGGTTAGGTCATCATTTATAGTATTCTCCCTTGATGAGGCCCCTAACCTTTCCACTAAATGTCACTTTTCATGGCCAAAATAATCATAGAAATAGCATCTAACATCTAATATGCTTATTGAATGTTTTTTTTACAAGAATAGCTTTGTTTTCATTGACTTAAGATATGATGATGGTTAGGTCATTATTTATAATGTTCTCCTCTGATGAGGCCCCTAAGCTTTCTACTAAATGCCACTTTAGTAGAAAAGTGGCCAGAACAATAATAGAAATAGCATCTAACATTTACATAGCACTTTTCATATTTTGACGGTAGAAATAATTTATGAAAATGTACACATACATGTCTTTATCTCCAGGACAAATTTGAGTGACAGGTAGAACAGGTGCCAACAAATGGGCACCCTCCTCCTCCTCCCAACCCTGGATGTTGTCCTTTCACAGCAGGAATGACAGATATACTTCTTTGACTGGTGAAGAAACTAAAAATAGAAAGAATATGTTATATGCCAAAAGCCACACATCAAGTTAGTAACAAATTTAGACCCAAATTACCATAGTGTGACATTTTTCCACTTTAAATTTATTATAAATTTAACTGACTTTACATATCATTCAGTAATTTTCTTCCAGTGTCACTGAAATGCAGTGATGGATGTGTATTTAAAATTACTATAAAGGCAGTGTTGACTGAAATAAAGAAGTGCAATATAAAATAGATAAGAAAATACTATTTTTCAAAGCCAAGCATTATCTTATTTTTATTGGTATTTTGAAAGTCTTTATTCATTTCCCTAGATAAAAGACAGCGTGATTTTGAATATAAGGAAGAAATTTGATTGTAATTTATAAATCTTTTTTTCCTCCGTTTCTTTTATGGATCCTTAGGAATAAGTGAAGATTTCCTTTTTGAACTGTTTTTTTAACTTGGTTTTTTAAAGGAACTGTGTATTTTTTATTTTCTCTACCCTTTCAAATAACCAGCAGCATAATGAGTATGCTATGGTATTATAGGGACAAATTGTGGAAAAACGAGTGAGGATTTAGGTTAGTTTACTCAAAGATCGCATGAATGTGTCTTTTGTGCATATCTATTACATGCTTGGTAATTTAATTTCACAATGTAGGATATTTTAAATAAATATTTGGATTTTATTCTAGAAATTTTCAGTTCATGGAAGAAAAATCCCCAGTATTTAATGAGACCATTAAAGTTGTATCTTATAGGAAAGCCTAAGTTTGAGATATAAAATGAGTCTCATGTTGAGATCTTGGCTATGACTTCACTTTGTTTAAGAATGCTTTCTCATCGGTCATGGTGGTGCACACCTGTGATCCCGGTACTTGGGAGGCTGAGACAGAGGATTACAGGTTCAAGGCCAGCCTCAGCAACTTAGTGAGACCTTCAGCAACTTAGCTATTCAAAATAAACTATTTTATGTTCAAATAAAAATAAAATAAAATTGAAAGGTCTGGGGGTGTAGCTCAGAAAGAATGCCCTTAGATTCAATCCCCATTACCTGGAGTGTCGGTGGGGGAAGCATTCTTAGAACTGGAGATTTCAAAAGTGCTTGTGACTTGACAGAACCACCTGGACAGACTGTTCTCATTTCTTGAGTATTTTTCTGGTACCTCTGAGGATGTAAGTATTTTACTTAGATCCGTGGTGCAGGCAGCTCAGGGACCTGCCCTGCATGTTGGGGACTGTATAGGAAATGGTACCTGCCCACTGCAGTCATAAGGTCAGTCTCTATTTTAAACAGCATTGGACTTTGGGCTCTGGCTTCACATATATATCTGATCTGTCCTTAGTACTGAGGGAGAAATGGGTCATGTAAGCTAACATCTATTAACAATAGCCTTTTTCTTATTTTAGAAATTTCTTCAAGATTATAAGGCTTACTACCTCTAGAGCTAGTATTTGAGGATTTGACATGTTTGCCTTACCTACATCAATTTTCCTGTTTAGAATGATTAATTTCTGAATTTAAAAGCTATTTGACTACCAAAACTTAGCATTTGACTTTAAGGGAGATGATGAGGTTTCAGAGATGATTTCTGAATGGAATCGGTTCTGGAAGGTTCCCTATAGAACTGCTTCTGCTGAGGAATACTTTGTTGATATGTCGTTGGCTTATATTGAGAAGGGATAGAGGAGCAGGCACACAGCTGTGTTTATAGGGACACTGTTGAAGACATTGTTGTATATCACACAGTGTCCCTCAGATGAACACCTGTCAGAGGTTCCAGGAAGATCAATAAAACTTTCTTAGAGCTAATCCTGTTTGCTTTGATTGCTAAGAAGTTTAGCACCAAATATGAAATCCATGTTTATGGATCATTTTGGGGTATACATTTTGTATACTAACTTCATTTTAAATCTGGTGTCTTCAGTCTCCTTTTTTTGGTAGTTGTTACACTTCAACATACCTGTTGAACACCTGCTTGTGCTAAACACCATGCATGATGCTACTGGTATGGTGCTAAGCACACTCTGACCTAGCCCCTGGCCTCAGAGAGCTTACAGTCTTTTGGTGGAAAATAAACATTAATCAAATTATCATAGAAATAAATACAAAAAAGCAGATTGTGACAAGTACAATGGCAGTGTTACATGAGCTATGAGTCACTATGAGTAGAATTTGTCCTGATTCCTTTTTTCCTGTGTGTTATATCCTTTATAGTAAGAGAGATAGATAACAGAAATCATACACATACATCCATATATATTATTTTAGTATACTTCTATACTTTTTTGTAAAAATTCATGTCCAATATAACTAAAGAGCTGGTTATTTTTCCTACATATGGATGTGTCACTATTTATTTACCCAATCCCTCATCATTGGGCATTTAGCTTATTTATAATTTTTCACTATTATGAACAATATTGTTTTACTTTTCATTTCTTTGTCTTCCAGTGGGATATATGTTAGTAAGAAAAAACATACATCTCACTCCCCACACTCAAGAAACTTGGATAGAGTCTTTAATTAGTCAAGGACAGAGATCTCATTGATAGTAGGAAAAGCAAGAGTAAATGCAGCACAGCTTAACCAGCCTTCCTCTGGCCCACAGTTGCCTGTATTCGGCAGCTTCTTGCCTGTTCTGGAAAATTCAATTCATGCTGTAGTAGTGTGGTTTTATACTTGGGGTTAGTCTCCCACTTTGAAGCACCAGTCTGTGTGCTTCTATTTAAGGAAATATTTACAAATGTGGGCTCTGTTGGTTCTTAGACCAAGCTCATTAGCAAAGACCACATCCCTTATGGGAATGTAGAGGGAGTGCAGAACCATCAGTGCCCAAGAAGGACTGTGTCTGGACAGTATGTCTGCTGCAGCCTTGCATGTTCTGGAACACGGTATCTCTCCATTTACTAATGAGGCTGGAGAGTTCATTGCAGGCTTGTTCACCAGTTGTTTTTATGTATGGATTTCTTGTTCATATTTTTGCCAATTTTTTATCAGTCATATTTATCATTGTGATTTCATTGATTTGTAATGGCTCCTTTTATATCAAAAATATTTTTAAAAGAATGTGTTCACATATCTTGCAATTATTTAATTCAGTTTGCTTTTACTTTTTAATTGGCTTGTGATACTTTTAAAATGGTGATTAGAGCATAGGCTTTGAGGCGGATCTTTTTCTCAAATCCTTTCCAGTGACTTATTGGCTGTGAACTTGAGTCAACTTGCTTATAACCTCTGTAAAGCTTGTATATGTTGTGGTTATTTCTGTTTTTTCTTCTCATCTCTAAAAAGATTGACTATAGAAATAAATTGAGAGGTAAGGATTCAGTTCCATTTTTCTACAGGTAGATAACCAGTTTTCCCAGCACCATTTGTTGAAAAGACTGTCCTTTCTCCAACGTATGTGTTTGGCTCCTTTGTCAAAAATCAATTGGCTATAAGTTTGTGGACTTGTTTCTGTATCTTCTATTCTATTCCACTGGTCTATGTGTCTGTTTTTGTGCCAGTAC
>PVJS01065235.1:0-10028 GCA_004027185.1 Glis glis
TGTGCCAGGTATGACATACTACCCACTGTGTGTGTGTGTGTGTGTGTGTGTGTGTGTGTGTGTGTGTGTGTATTTTGCTGGGGATTTAACCCAGGAGTATCCTACCTCCAAGCTACACCCCAGCCCTTTTTATTTTTGGTTTTGAAACAGTCTCAACAGGTTGCTGAGAGTATCACTAAGTTGCTGAGGCTGACCTCTAACCTGCCATCCTATCTCAGCCTCCTGAGTACTAGGATGACAGGCGTGTGCCACCGCACCTGGCTGCCACTCTCTTCTCCCTGGAGCTGAAATCAGTCTGTGTGTATTTCATTTAGGGGATCATCTTGGTGGGCAATGAAGAGCAGAAAGCCAAGTACCTACCCAAACTGGCGTCAGGGGAGCACATCGCAGCCTTCTGCCTCACAGAGCCCGCCAGGTGTGCACCTCCCCTCAAATTGTCACCTGGAGCACAGTCAGCATTTTTTACTATACCTGAAATCTTCTAAAGAATCAATCCAGTAAAAAGGGCTGGGCATGAAGCTCGGAGATAGAATGCCCTGGGTTCCACCTCCATCACCAAAAAAAAAAAAAAAAAAAAAAGTTTGCCGACTCCTGCCTCCAAGTATTGAAAACTTCCATTTCCTAAAACCCACTATGTCCTCAATGGCTATAAGGTAGTGCCATGTCCCCCTGCCCTGATAGGCCTCAGTCACTACCTGCACCTTCGCTACCTCTACAAAACCACTTTTTTTTTTTAATGTTGTACTGGGGATGAAATCCAAGGGCATTCTACCTCCAAGCTACACCCCCAGCCCTATTTAATTTTCTATTGTGAAACAGGGCCTCAATAAGTTCCCAAAGCTGGCTTCAACCTGTGATCCTCCTGTCTTAGCCTTCTAAGTACTAGAATTACATGGTGTGCATCAACACGCCAAGCCCTATTTTTTTTGATTATTAGGAAACAGGGTCTTGCTAAGTTCCTGAGGACCTCGCTAAGTTGCAAAGGCTGGCCTCAAACCTGCAATCCTTCTGTTTCAGCCTCTCAAATACTAGGATGACAGGCATGGACCACCACATACAGCTCTTTTCTTATTTTTCTTTTTTTTTTTGGTGATTCTGGGATTGAACTCAGGGCATTCTAACTTGGAGTTACACACCAAGCTCTATTTTATTTTTATTTTAAAACAGAGTCTCACTAGGTTGATTAGAGTCCCCAGCTTCATTTTTTTTAGATGGACAAATAAATAAATGTACAGATGATTGCACCTATGTATGCCTTGCACCCGGCTCTTTCTATCCTTTACATCAGTAGTAAACATTACCTTCAGAAAATCTGGCCTATTCCTTAAAAAAAAATCACCCTCCCTCTCCAACCTCCATCTCTCTCACTGTGCCGCATTTACCTCATCCACAGCACTGACCAAAACATGACATCATCCGGTTCAGTTTGACCAAAGTATGAGTTCCACTAAGATAGGGCCTTCGTCTTTCTGTTCTTTCCTTCCAGTGCTGAATGAAAGAATGATCTGCATGTCTGCAGGTTGAGTGTAGAGTGGTTAGCATTTGTCAGCTAAAGACTTCAACTTTAGCCTGTCATCACAGTACTTGGGAGGCTGAGACAGGAGGATCGCAGGGTCAAGGCCAGTTTCGGCAATTAATTTAGTGACAGTCTCAAGAACTTAGCAGCCGGGTGTGGTGGCACATGCTTGTAATCCCAGTACTTGGGAGGCTGAGACCAGAGGATCCAGGTTCGCAGCTAGCCTCAGCTATTTAGTGAGGCCCTCCACAACTTAGTGAGACCCTGTTTCAAAATAAAGAATAAAAAATAGGGCTGTCTTAGCCTTCTAAGTACTAGAATTACATGGTGTGCATCAACACGCCAAGCCCTATTTTTTTTTTGATTATTAGGAAACAGGTGTAGTTTGGAGGTAGAATGCCCCTGGATTCAATCCCCAGTACCGCAAAAAAAAAAAAAAAAAAAAATCAAGAACTTAGCAAGACCCTGTATCTAAATAAAAAAGGGCTGGGGGTGTAGCTCAGAGGGAGAACAACACTGGGTTCAATCCCCAGCACCACACACTAGCCCTTGATCCAATCCCCATTACCACACACAAAAATAAATTAAAAATAAAACCAATAAACCATTAAAACATGCACATCTCCCTCTTCTGCTTGGGGCCACAGAGAGAAGACTTTTTTCCTTATACTTCCCACGTTTTTCTCACCTTTTCAACACCTGCAGCCACTTTATTCCAGAAGCTGTTGTTTACAATACCTCAGGGTGAAAACTTCCCAAAGTCCATAAGCATATGAATGTATAAACAACATGTGGACTGTACATACTACGGAATGTTATTCAGCTGTAACGTAAACAGAAAGGAAATTCTGGTGCATGGTTCACCACAGATTACCCTTGAAGACATTATTTCAAGTGAACTATTACTCACAAAAGAACCAGTGTTTAAGAATCTACATGGACAAGGTGGAACTGAGAGAATCTGTAGGGACAGAAAATAGAATGACAGGAGGAAAAAGGGCAATACGGAATTCTACTTTGATGGATACACAGGTACCGACCAGGCAGAAGAAAAAGTGCTGGAGACAGATGGTGGTTATGTTTTCATAACAGTGTGCATGTGCTTCCTGCCTCGGACCTGTACCCTTAGATAATAGTGAAAATGGTAAGGGGGGGGGGCTAGGAATTGAGTCCAGAAGCATTCTACCTTTGAGCTACACTTCCAGCCCTATTTTATTTATTTTGAAACAGGGCCTCACTATATTGTTCAGGCTGACCTCAAACCTGTGATCCTCTGTCTCAGCCTCCCAAGTACTGGGATTTCAGGCATGTGCCACTACGCCCAGCTTTCAAAGTGGTACATTTTTGCTAATGTGTACCTTACCCAATAAAAAGTTCCCAGTGACCTTCATCATGTTAACTGAAATAACACAGACACTGAAAGACCAACATCACATGTTCTCATTCATTTGTAGAAAACAATACGTTTTAAACCAGGGTCTCAGTAGGTTGCTGAGAGACTGGCTAAGTTGCTAAGGCTGGCCTCAAAACTGGCATCTTCCACTGGGCGTGGGGTCATATCCAAAAATTCTTTGTCCAGACCAATGTCCTAAAGCATTTCCCTCACCTTCTCTTCTAGCAGTTTCATAATTTGGGGGCTTAAATTTTTTGGATTGATTTTTGGATATGGTGAGAGGTTGGGTCTAATTTCCTGTAATATAAGGATAGTTTCTCCTGCTTGCTTTTTTGGGGGGGGGTACTAGGCATTGAACCCAAGAGCATTCTACCTCTGAGCTACACCTCCCACCCTTTTTATTTTTTTATTTGAAACAGGGTCCCCTATGTTGCTGAGGCTGGCCTCCAACCTGAGATCCCCCTGTCTCAGCCTCCAGAGTACTAGGATTACAGGCTTCCATCACCATGCCTATCCTTTTCCTTTTCCTTTCCTTCTTTCTTTTCCCAGGGACATTCTTTCTCTAATTTAAAAGGAGAGCTGGAGACCAAGTGAAACCAGGCCACAGGCTTCCAGGATGGGGGAGCATGTGCGCAGGGCGACAAGGCACTGGCCAGGATGAGGAATAAAGCCTGCCTGGGGGGTGGGGGGGTAACACTTAAGACACACCTGCAGATAGAGTAACTAGACACACCTGCTGGCAGCAGGGAGCCTGGAGCCCCAAGGCTACCTCTGGGCCCTCAGTCAGCACTGGTGGCCACCTAGTTCCCTATGCACACCCGCTGGCCTCTGCTCCTCAACTTGCCATATCCGTGCTCCACAGACAGGGTGAGGGAGGTGGGGAACACAGGGTGGTGGTTTCAAAACACAAAGGATCTGCCATGTGCACAGGGGTCCACCCTCTACCCCAGGTAGGGGTCGCTGCTTCAGGAAGGAGGGGCAGGTTGTCCACATCTGCGGAGGTGGCCCCTCGGCGCCAGCACCTCTATCGATGGCTGAAGCCCCACCACCTTGTGTGCCCACCGCTCATGCACCCCGCTCTCCAACGGCCGAGGAAGTTGGGGTCCAGTCCGCGCAGCTCCCTCCCCAGTGAAGCCAGTTTGGAGGGACCGGCTCCAAGGAGTCTCAAGTGGTGCTTACCGATCTAGAGGTAGACCATGCCCAGGCTGAGAAAGAGTGTACCAGGCAGCACCCGGCGATCCGATGCTTAGTCTCCGCTGTGTTGATCCCAAGGGCCTAGGCCTAGCTATGCTGATCCAGTGGGCCAGCCCCAGGGGGTCAATCAACACAGCCATGTAGGAGGCCCAGGTCCCTGGGAGCCGGCTATCCCTGCGCCCCTCTGCAGTGAGCCTGAGACGTGGCCAAGCTGGCTGCAGGCCTCCGTGAGGGAGGGGCTCTCCCTCACGTCCCACCCTCCCCACCAGCAAGGTTTGCTTTTTCTTTGTTTTTGCAGAACTGAGGATCAATCCCAGGGCCTGGCACATTCTAGGCAAGTTCTCCACCATGAGTGCTGCCTTTTTTTTTTTTTTTGGTACTGGGGAGTAAACCCAGGGGCACTCTACCTCCTAGCTACACACCCAGCCCTTTTTTTTACTTTTTGTTTTGAAACAGGGTCTTGTGCAGGGCCTGAGACCCTCAACACCTGGGTGGCCAGGCACATAAAGGGGCTCGCACTTGCCTGGAGGAAGTCAGGCTGCGACCCTTTCTGACATGGCTGGAAGACAAAAGGAGGCTGTCACAGCAGCAACAGGAGTGGGAGGTGGTGCCTAATACCCTCGCTTAGTTTTCTCTGCAGATGGAGAACAGATTATCATCACCCCCATTTTTCAGGGAAGGCTCCAGAAGGTCAGTTGCTTTGTATCAACCTGGCAAAAAAGGCTGAGTGGTAGCACACGCCTGTAATCCCAGTACTTGGGAGGCTGAAACAGGAGGATCACAGGTTCGAGGTCAGCATGAGCTATTTAGAGAAACCCTCTGCATTTAGTGAGTCCCTGTTTCAAAATTAAAACTAAAAAAGAGGGGTGCTGGGGGTATAGCTCAGAGGTAGAACATCCCTGGGTTCAATCCCCAGTACCCCCTCAAAATGATATTTGAACATAGGGTAAACAGGAAATAATGCTCTCCAACAAAATTGTTTCACAATATTTAAAGCATCAAGCATATTAGAAGGCCCATTCCCTTACTTGCAAAGAATGTCAGAAAGTAACCCTCTGATGAATGTAAAACTTTATTAAGATATGTGGATATGCCTTCTAAATTTAAACAAAAATATTTTAAAATGTGCCTTTAAATGAAAGAACATTTATTTTTAGTAAATACAACTTATTTACAAAAAAAGCTACAGACTTGTTTTTTTTACATATTCTAATGATTTAACTGCTGAAGAAATTTCATTTTAAATGGTTTTAAACACCATATAGTATCAGTATTTGGCATTTAAAATGTTATCCTGTTTCTATCTTGTAAAACTAATCCATATATTTTGCTTAGAACAATCTCATCCAAGTTTAGAAAAAATCTCAGGCAATAATACATGGGTATAAATATATACTATTTTAAAAAATAATACTCTGTCATATATCATTTTATTGGCCAAGGTTGGGGCTCAGATACAGGGACTCCTGCAGGTCAGGAAAATGCTCTACCACTGAGCTACACCCACCCCAGAGATACCTTATTAAGCAAAATGTGTGCAAATCTGCAAGCAGAGGTTCACATTTTATTGACATATTTTTAGACATACAACCTACTTAAATTGAACAAAAAAGATATAGAAAACCTAAACCGACCGATAGCAAACAAAGGGATAGAAACAGCAATAAAAAGTCTTTCATCAAAGAAAAGCCCAGGTCCAGATGGATTCCCAGCTGAATTCTACAAATACCTTTACAGAAGAATGAAACCCAATACTTCACAAGTTATTTCATGAAAACAAAAGAGATGGAATTCTTCAAAACTCCTTCTATGAGCCGGGCGTGGTGGCGCACGCTTGTAATCCGAATACTTTGGGAGGTGGAGACCGCAGGATCCAGGTTCACGGCCAGCCTCAGCTCTCTCTCTCTCTCTCTCTCTCTCCCTCTCTCTCTCTCTCTTTCTACTTAATGAGGCCCTCCGCAACTTCGTGAGACCCGGTTTCAAAATAAAGTATAAAAAATAGGGCCGGGGGTGTAGCGCGGAGGTAGAACACCCCTGGGTTCAATCCCCGGTACCGCAAAAAAAAAAAAAAAAAACTCCTTCTATGAAACCAGTATCACCTTAATACTAAAACTGAATAAAGATCCCTCAAGAAAAGAAAATTATAGACCAATATCATTGATGAACATAGATGTAAAAATTCTAAACAAAATACTAGCCATGAGCATTCAAAACCACATCAAGAAAATTGTACACCATGACCAAGTTAGTCTTATCCCAGGAATTCAATGCTGGTTCAACATACACAAATCAATACATATTAGTCACCACATAAATAGAGCTAAGGGCAAAAATCACATGATCATTTCAATAGATGCTGAAAACGCACTTGACAAAATCCAACACCCATTCATGTTAAAAACACTGCAGAAAATTGTAATAGAAGGAACGTACCTCAACATCATTAAGACAATATACAATAAACCCAAAACCAACATCATATTGAATGGGGAAAAATTGCAATAATTCTCTTTAAAATCAGGAACAAGACAAGGGTGCCCACTATCACCACTCCTTTTCAATATAGTCCTCGAGACTCTTGCCAGAGCAATAAGACAAGAGGATATCAAAGGAATTCAAATAGGAAAAGAAGAATTAAAATTATATCTATTTACAGACGACATGATCCTATATTTAGAAGACCCCAAAAAAATCAACCAAAAGACTACTAGAGCTGATTAACAAATTCAGCAAGGTAGTTGGATACAAAATCAATCTAAAAAAAAATCAGTAGCTTTTCTATATGCCAACCATGAATCCACTGAGAAAGAAATCCAGAAAACAATTCCATTCACAATAACCTCAAAACCAATAAAATACCTAGGAATAAACCTAACCAAGGAGGTAAAAGACCTCTACAATGAAAATGATAAAACACTAAAGAAAAAAACTGAAGATCTTAGAAGATGGAATGATCTTCCTTGCTCTTGGATAGGCAGAATAAATATTATCAAAATGGCCCTTCTACCAAAAGTTATCTACAGAGTCAATGCAATCCCTTTCAAATTACCAATGTCACTCTTCACAGGCCTATAAAAATCAGTCATAAATTTCATATGGAGAAAAAAAAACAGAATAGCCAAAGCAATTATCATCAATAAGAACCATACAGAAGGCATCACACTTCCTGACTACAAATTATACTACAAAGCGATAACAATAAAAACAGCATGATACTGGCTCAAAGACAGACACATAGACCAATGGAACAGAATAGAAGATACAGAAACAAATCCATAGTTATAGCCAATTGATTTTTGACAAAGGTGCCAAACACATATATTGGAGAAAAGACAGCCTTTTCTTTTTTTATTTTTATTTTTTTGCGGTACCAGGGATTGAACGCAGGGGCGTTCTACCTCCGCGCTATGCCCCCGGCCCTATTTTTTATACTTTATTTTGAAACCAGGTCTCACGAAGTTGCAGAGGGCCTCACTAAGGAGAGAGAGAGAGAGAGAGAGAGAGAGAGCGCGTGCTGAGGCTAGCCACGAACCAGGATCCTCCGGTCTCCGCCTCCCAAAGTATTGGGATTACAAGCATGCGCCACCACGCCCGGCTAAGACAGCCTTTTCAACAAATGGTGTTGGGAAAACTGGTTATCCAGTTGTAGAAAAATGGAATTAAATTCTTACCTCTCATCTTGTACAGGAGTCAACTTCAGATGGATCAAAGACCTGGCCTGGAAATTAGACCAGAGACTTTGAAGCTACGAGAGGAGGGCATAGGTCCAACACTCCAACATATAGGCACAGATAGAAACTTCCTCAACAATATCCCCATAGCTCAGGAAATTAAAACAAGAATTAATAAATGGGATGGCATTAAACTAAAAAGTTTCTGCACAACAAAGGAAACCATCAAGTGTCTAAAGAGAAAGCCTATGGAATGGGAGAAAATCTTTGCCAGCTATCCCTCTGATAGAAGAGTAATATCCAGAATATACAAAGAACTTAAAAGACTTTACACTAAAAAAACAAATAACCCAATCAAGAAATGGGCAACTGAATTGAATAGACACTTCACAAGAGATACAAATGATGAATAGATACATGAAAAAATGTTCAACATCATTAGCAATCAGGGAGATGCAAATCAAATCTACACTGAGATTGCATCTAACCCCAATCAGAATGGCAATCATCAAGAAGTCAAATAACAATAAATGTTGAAGAGGGTGTGGGTAAATTGGAACTCTTATACAATGTTGGTGGGATTGCAAATTAGTTCAGCCACTATAGAGATCAGTGTGGAGATTCCTCAGAAAACTTGGAATCGATCCACCATATGATCCAGCTATACCACTCCTGGGTATCTTTCCAAAGGGGCTGAAATCAGAGAACTACAGTAATATATGCATATCCATGTTCATAGCAGCACAATTCATAACGGCCAAATTATGGAACCTACCTCATTGTCCATCAACAGATGAATGGATTACAAAATTATGGGATATACACACAATAGAATTCTACTCAGCAATAAAGAACAAAATACGTCACTTGCAGGAAAATGGAAAGACCTGGAGAACATTATGTTAAGTGAGATTAGACAGTCACAGAAAGTGAAAGGTCATATGTTTTTTCTAATATGTGGAAGCTAGGGAGTAATTGGGATACCAGAGGGACTCCAGAGGAGAAACTTCAGTGGAGCCAGGGAGGTGGTCTAGGGGAAGGGGAGGGGGAAGAGTGAGGATCAATGAAGGAAATACTACCATCAGCTTTGTTTATATATTTGAAAATACCAATGTCAATCTCAGTACTCTGTATGGGGAAGGGGGATGGGGAAGGAGCTGGGGGGCCTACCAAGTACTGTGTACATATATGTCACTGTCAACATGATTTACATTATGATGTGAGACTATAATGCACCAATAAAAACATATTAAAAAAGAAAAAACATACAAAAAAGAATTATAAGCATATAATACAGCCTCTAATAAACCACTAAGAACATTTCCATGACTTCAAATTAAAAGGATTAGTTTTTTTTAATTTCAAAAGAATTTTATGAGCCGGGTGTGGTGGTGCACGCTTGTAATCGCAGTACTTGGGAGGCTGAGACCGAAGGATCCAGGTTCGCAACCAGCCTCAGCTACTTAGTGAGGCCCTCCGCAACTTAGCGAGACCCTGTTTCAAAATAAAGAATAAAAAAAATAGGGCTGGGGGTGTAGTTCGCAGGTAGAATACCCCTGGGTTCAATCCCCAGCACCACACAAAAAAAAGAATATTGTGCTTTCAAAAATTGGTTCGATAGGTTCAACATACACAAAAGGAGAGCAAGAGAAAAGGGATACCTATGACTTATTTTATTTTATTTTTTAAAGGCTGACTTTTTAATTGTTCCCATTTTATTTGATTTCATTTTTAATTTTAATATACTTTTATTGGTGCATTGTGGTCTCACATCATTATGTAGTTCAGAGTGATAGGAACATACATGCACACAGCACTTGGTGAGCTTCCCCCGACTCACTCCCCACTCCCTCCACTTCCTCATACATGATATTGAAATTGGCATTGGTAATTTTACATATGTACATAATGTCAATGGAAAGTGTTTCCTGCATTATTTCTTCCTTCCACCTACCTCCTCTAGATCCCCTCCATCACTCCACTGTGGTTTCTCCTCTTTTATTTAAAAATCCCTACTGCTGGGGTTGCGGGGCAGGTGAACTCCCCACTTCCGCACTGGGGACGTGGGGTGGGTGAGCCCTTGGCCCTGCCCCCAGAGAACCCCTCCCCCCGGCACTGAGGACACGGGGTAGGTGAGCCCTCTGCCCTGCCCCCAGAGACCCCCACGGGGCGGGAGAGCCCTGGACCCCACCCCTGAAGATCCCCGACACTGGGGATGCGGGGCGGGTGAGCCCTTGGCCCTGCCACCGGAGAC
>PVJS01065236.1:0-10030 GCA_004027185.1 Glis glis
TTGGGAGGCTGAGACAGGAGGATTGCAGGTTCAAAGACAGCCTCAGCAACTTAGTGAGGTCCTCAGCGACTTAGCGAGACACTGTTTCAAAAATTTTAAAAATAGGGCTGGTAGTGTAGCTCAGAGGTAGAATGCCCCTGGGTTCAATCCCTAGTACCACACACACACACACACACACACACACACACACACACACAAAGACCAGACTTTGAAGACCTATTTCTTGAGTTCAGGTCCCTATTCTACTATGTTTCTAGCTGTGTGACTTAAGTCAAGCTGCTTAACCTCTCCATGTTTTAATTTGATTGCCGCTTGTGCAAAGATAATAATGCACACCTAATTGATTGTTGTGTAGGATTAGATGTGTTGATACACATAAACACGTAGAACAGTGCTTGTTATTAGTAAATGTTATAATAGTTACCTTTATTATTTTTGGGGAATATAATGGGGAACCAAGTAGAAACTTTCCCTGTCCTCATGAATCTTACAGTCTAGTAGTACAGAGGACAGACATTAAACCATATTTCAACAACCTTTAAGTTAGAATTGTGGTTAGTGCTACATAGGAACTTATGAGCATGCGCAAAAGGGGAATCTATTCTAGGCTAGGGAATGAAGTTAGACATGTGTGCAGCAGAGACATTTAAGCAGTGGCATGGGAATGAGTAAATCAGCCTGGGGAAGAGGGTTAAACAAAGGGGAGCAGGGTGAGAGAACTCAGGTGCATCAGTGGTCTCTGGCTAGGCTGGAATGCTCAGCCTGATGGACAACATTCCTAGCAGAAATGGAAGCCGCCTACAGGGAAGGACTGCACGTGCTCCACAACTGATGGACAAGGGCCTCAGGAGCCAGGGAAAAGAGAACATAAGAGGCTTGGCCTTTGGGAACAAATCCTCTAATCCCCTGGGAAATTGCAGGGCAGAGAGGCACAGGCCAGGGAGAAAGTGACTGCTGGGGGGTACATTTTGCCAAGGCAGGTCAGAGTACCCATGAGAATATTCTGGCAAGAAAAAGTCAAGGCAGGGGTGGCACAAAACTGGGTGAATCTCCTTTGTGGTCTAATTCTCAAAGAAGATCCTTGCATATTTAAGAAATAATATTTGTTGTACATACGTAAAGGGTTGAGTCGAGAGACCTCAACTGCTCAAATGTATTCCTGGCATGTACAACCTTAAATTAGAGGGGCTAAATAAAGCTGTGGCCTGCCCTTTCTGAAAGTTTGCCAACCACTGATACAGATTGTGTGGGACATGGGGCCTCATCTAGACTGATCTCAGGATAGACGCTGGAACTTGCATTCTGGCTGAAATCTCTGACATCAGCCCTAATTTTTAGCCATGTATCTCTTGTTCAAAGGCATAACGTACTGGGGGCCCTAGGGGAGTGTGCGTTTAGTCTTCAACAGGCCAAATGATTCCTTGTCTAGAGAGCGAGTGATTGATTCCTGGCTCCAAGCAGCCTGCCCCAAATTGTTCTCTTCCTCTGCATAGACACATCATCTCGAGGTGCCCTTTGACTTCTGAGCAAAATCTGAAGTGTAGTTTAGTATCAGTAAACACTTCGGACCTCCCAGGCAGCTCAAAGTCATGCTCCACATCACCTTGTTTGGAAACATCACCATCTGGTGGATTGCACTGCATGTGCTCTCAAAGACCTGGCTATATTTTGCCAATTGAGGGCATCTATGACTTGGTAAATATTGCAGCTGTACACTGACTCGGAGATTGGTATTAGAAGAAACCAGAGTTCAGAGCAAATAAGAGACAATATTCTGGGCTTCATGCTGCTAAGCTGAAATCTTGCCACACAGTCAGCCGGATGTCTGTTTGGTTGGCTGCTCTCAGCACTGTGATATGCCCCCCCACCCAGGTCCCTTTTCGAAGAGTCCCCTTTTACATCTGTGAACCTGGACTGTCTGCTGGAACCACAGGAAATTTTCAAAAGGTGGAAAAGAACTAATAAATTGCTGGCCTTTCCTTCATAGATGATTGAAATCCAATCCCTAAAATCTGACAGGAGGCTAGACTATCTTCCTTCAAAGGCCAGCCCTCTCTGGTGTGGTTGATCCCTGGGGCCCCAGGTCACATGAGCCTGTGGGTAGCCCAACCAACACAGGTTCTATGGATCCACACTGCTCTCGCTCTTTCTGTAACAAAAGTATTAGTGAAGTCTCTTTAATACTGTCTTTTTATTTTTATTTCTTTTATTTTTTGGAACTGGGGATTGAATCCAGGGGCATTCTACCTCTGAGCTACACCCTCAGCCCTATTTTTTATTCTTTATTTTGAAACAGGGTCTCACTAAGTTGCGGAGGGCCTCACTAAGTTGCTGAGACTGGCCTTGAACCTGCAATCCTCCTGTCTCAGCCTCCCAAGTACTGGGATTACAGGCGTGTGCCACCACACCTGGCTTAACAATACCTTTTTAAAGTAGCAGAAACACAGACATATTCAATCCTGAAAGAGATTATCTGTCTGGGTATGGTGGCAAACACCTATAATCCCAGCAACTCAGGAGAGTGAGGCAGGAGGATCGCGAGTTCAAGGCCAGCCTCAGAAACTCAGTGAAGTTCCACCTCAAAATAAAAAATTAAAAGGGCTTGAAGTATAGCTCAGTGTTAGAGCACTTGCCCAGCATGTGTGAAACCCTGGGTTCAAGCCACAGTGCTGCAAAGAAAAAAACACCCAACAACAACAAACAAACAAAAATAAGAAACGAAAAAGAGAGAAAAAAATCTGTTCAAGAAAAAATGAGAGAGCTGGACATGGTGGTACACGCTGTAATCCCAGTACTTAGGAGGCTGGGACAGGCTGATCACAGGTTCAATGCCAGCTTTGACAACCTAGTAAGACCATGTTTCAAAACAAAACAAAAAAAGGGCTGGGGACATAACTTGGAGGGAGACTGCCTCTGGGTTCAATCTCTAGTACCACAAAGAGAAAGGAAGGAAGGAAGGAAGGAAGGAAGGAAGGAAGGAAGGAAGGAAGGAAGGGAGGGAGGGAGGAGAGAGAGAGAGAAAGCGAGAGAGAAAGAAATAAAGAAGAAAGAAAGAAAGAGAGAGAGAGAGAAAGAGAGAAAGAAAGAAAGAAAGAAAGAGAAAGAAAGAAAGAAAGAAAGAAAGAAAGAAAGAAAGAAAGAAAGAAAGAAAGAAAAAGAAAGAAAGAAAGAAAAGAAAGCCTGGGCTTTGAATTTAAATAGGCTTAGATTCAAATCCCTGCTTTTCCAGACATACTTCCACTTTAGCCCCACTACTTCCATTTCTGATCTTTCATTCCCCCATGTGTAGAATAGAATAATCATATTGCTTATTTTCTGTGCTTTCAATAAAAATTAAATGAGACTGTAATTAACCCTTACTTGGTAATTTTAAAATACAATGTTTTAATTTATTTGGGGGCTGTCTCACAGTTTTGATTAAAAAAAAGATCAAATCTTGCTGCCTTAGCCAAAAGTCCTTAATCGGAACTGATGTTCCAATGATGTTCTTTGCGGGGGGGTGGCAAATCTATTTAGTGCCCAACAAAATGAGGTCATTAAGGATCCAAAGGATGATGTTGAAATTATAGCACTATTTTAGATCTAATTATCTCATTTGTTTAGAGAAGTTTCTCTCAAACTTCACTATCTTCTAGGTGGTAGGGTGCCTTTTCAAATGAACTCTCACTTGGAACTCCAATATATTAAATGAAGAAAAGCAAAGACATAGAGGTTGAAGCTAGGCTGGAGCTGGGGGAACTAAAGCAGAATTCTAGGAGATTTCCATTAGAATGTAAGCTCTAGAACAATAAACACATGGCCTATGTTGTTCAATGCTACATCCCCCGGTTTCTACAATAATGCTTCACATTGACAGGACTCAACAGATGTTTTTTAATAGATTATGAATGAATAGTGTATTAGTAAGGCTGGCACACAATAGGCACCCAAGAAAATCTCAGTGTTTTCTACCTAACTAAAACCCTGCAGGAAATTAAGTGATGTGGCATTGGTATGAGAATAAGAACTTCAGCCTAGAGGAAGAATCATGCCCTTCCTGATCACCTACCTACCTTGTCATCCTGTTTGATTCCTAAGATGCCCCCTAAGAGGGTCAGAAGTACAATGGAAAATTGGCTGTGCAGAAAAAAAAAGACACCATGCAGAGCGACTTTGGTCTCATAGCTTCTTTCCCACGTTCTCAAACACCTCTGGGCAAATAACAGTTTGTAAAAATCAGACTGTGCACCGGGTGCAAAACAAATATGCACCGCAATTAAGCAAACACCAGCTTCAATAACAGTGTCAGGAAGGACAGAGGCAGCACGTAGGATCTACTGCCAACAAGTCAATTTGGAGATTTGGTTAATTAAAGTTAGTAGACAGCTTGATAGAAAAGAACAAAGACAGATTGTAGAGTCTCCAGGCCCCAAATTCCAGGTTTACAGGTGATAGGTTAGGTGACCTTTTGGTGACCTGCAAAATCATCTTCATTTCTTATCTGATAAAAATAGTCTCCATATTCTAGGTTTATGTGGAAGTGAAATGGACTGATTGACTGATAAGCAAAATAACTAACACCTAGTGAACGCTCAACAAATGCTCATTTTCCCTTTCTTTTTTTTCTCCAGAAGTACCAGAAGAATCATTACCAAATAAAATGTTCTAGAAAGAAGTCCCCAAGCAAAGATCAAGGATGACTCCTGAAGAAATTCAGAGACTCGAGTTCAGGGGCAAATATGGGATCTAATGGAGATATTTTCAGTGATGAAATTCTGATGCATACACAGTGGGAAGAAAGGGAAAGCCAGGACTACTGGGTTTTCTGAGAGGTAGGTATAAAGGAAGAGACAAGAGAGTATAGTGTTGAGAGTTGGCAATGCAGTCCTGCATGTGTGACATGAGTTAAAATCCTAGTCCTGCCATTCGTTGAAGCTTACTTTTTGTGGACCTCCAATTCTTTCTTTTCTTTTCTTTTCCTCCCCCCCCATGGCACTGGGGATCGAACCCATTACAAGCGTGCGCCACCACGCCTGGGTTGGACCTTCATTTTCTCACCTGTAATATAGAACTGATAATAAGAATTCATACATCAGGCTTCATGCAGTGGTGAATGCTTTTAATCCCAGTACTTGGGAGGCTGAGACAAGAGGATTGCGGGCTCGAGGCCAGCCTCAGCAATTTGGTGAGACCCTCAGCAATTTAGCAAGACCCTGTTTCAAAAATAAAATATAAGAAGGACTGGGGTGTAGCTCAAAGGTAGGATGTCCCTGGATTCAATCCCCAGTACTGCACACAGAAAAAAAAGAATTCCTGCATCAGGAAGCTGTTGTAAAGATTAAATGCGATGACATATTCAAAGCCCCTGAATATGGTAAGAGTTTAATATATATTAGAAATTACAATTGTTAGCATTCTTGGAATTAATATGCCAAGAAAAATAGATTGGGTTAAAAAGAAAGTGCCAGCTTTTAGCTAAGTGATACCACATGGATCCTGAAAGTCGATCCTAGGTAAAATTCACACTTGAAGAGAGAAGCAGAAAGAATGACCATCCCATCAGAGGTCCCATGATCTAGTAAGGGTTGCAACTTCCACTTTCTTGACTTATCAAGAAAGGTAAGCAACCACACCTCCACCACAGGCACACCCTGAGATCAGGATTTGTGAGCACATAATTTATTAAGCAATTGCTTCTGGAAGAACTGGGTAAGGGACTGGGGAAAGTAGGATACAGAGGGAGGAGCAAAAAAGGATGGAATTTCAGGCTAAGTCCCAGTCTTGCTCTTATCATTCAGAGAAGCTCTGGTATGTAAATTACACATCAGAGGTGGCCTTTGATATCCCTGTAGCACTCAGTCATTGGCTAACGGCTGCCCTGGAGGGATAGAAACTCTCCAGCTCTTCTGGTTTCCTGGGCTTTTAAGAAAAAGAGCTCCAATCACTCAAGGGCAGATCTCTTAAAAGAGTTGCAAGTGCTGACCATTAAAAGCAAAACACATCTTAGGGCAGTTTGTCCTTTTACAAAAGTAAACACATTCTTACTGTATGATCTGGCAGTCACGCTCCTTGGTATTTACCCAAAGGAGTTGAAAATGTATGTCCACACAAAAACCCATATGCAAATGTTTGCAGCAGCTTTATTCATCATTGGCAAAATGTGGAAGCAGCCTTCTGTAGGTAATGAGTAAATAAACTGCAGTACATCCAGATAATGGAACATTATTCAGTGCTCAACAGAAAAGAGCTATCAAGCCATGACATGATCCGAAGGAACCTTAAATGTATATTACTAAGTAGAGGAAGGCAACCTGAAAAGTCTACATATTTTATTCCAATGATATGACCCTATAGAAAGGCAGAACTACTACAGCAAAAGTATAAAGATCAGTGGTTGCAGTTGGTTGGGGGACATGAGTATGGAAAGCACAGAGGAGATTTAGGGTAGGGAAAATATTTTTGTATGATACTTGTTATGATTTTGTCAGGGTGAGCTCGATAGCTCCACGGAGGGTCGTAAAGAGTTCCCCAGCCTGGAAGGGGAAACTCACCTCAGGGTCCCCAGGGTCCTTGGGTCTGTGTAGAAAAGAATTTCAACACTCGCCAGTCAGAGAGAAAGTCAGAGGTTTTAATTCAAGGAAAAGGAATAACACGTTAGGGAAAACGCGGGCCACCTCAAGAAGTGAGAGCAGCAGCCCCAAATTTTTGCAGTCTCTTTTTATAGTCACTGGAAATGGGGAGGGGGTTGGTTAGAGGTACTCGGCGGGAAAATGCCTCTTTTTCTTTCGTCAGAATATGTTAATTTTTAGGGACAGGTCTTTTGGGGGCAGAGAGGAGTGGAGACAGGAAATCTGCTGGCCAGCGGGTAGCCAGCTGAGTATAACAACAGGCGTGATCTTCTGCAGTTTTTGGTGGAAGGTGAAGTTCTTTCTCTTCCAAAAAAGTTGTTTTGCTTCAGGACTGGGTGGCCAGCTGAGTGTGACAACAGGTGTGATTTTCCGGAGTCTTTCGGAGTTTCAGTGGAAGAGGAAGCTCTTTCTTTTCCAAAATTAATCACCTCAGGAATTTCTCAGGGCTTTTGGATGTGAAGCTAGCCCATTGTGTTTTTAGAGATATGGATTTTGCTGCTTCTTGGCATGTCCTAAGCAAGGCAAGCTTAGGACTTTAGATTTACTCCTTTCCTTCCCATCTTGTCTCCTTTCTACCTAAAATTTTGCTACTTCTACTCTGCCTTATCATTTTGAATCTTCAATGTTCTCCAAAGTCTCATATGCTGAAGGCTTCATCCTCAGTGTAGCAATGTCTAGAGATGGGGATTGGGGAAAATGATTGGATCATGAGGGCTCTGACATCATCGGCAGTTTAATCTATTTGATGGCTTAATAATTTGGATGGAACCAGGTATGGTGGCACGTGCCTGTGATCCCAGTTCTTGGGAGGCTGAGACAGGAGGATCACAGGTTTGAAGACAGCCTGAGCAACTTAGCAAGACCCTGTTTCAAAAAAAAAAAAGAGCTGGGGTTGTAGCTCAGAGGTAGAATGCCTCTGGGTTCAATCCCCAGCACCAAACAACAACAATGACACTAATAATAATAATAATAATAATAATAGTTGTTGTTATTTAATGGACTATTGGGAAGTGATAGAAACTGTAGGCAGGAGAGCCATGGTTGAAGGAAGTAGGCCACTGGGGATGTGGCCTTGGGGACTGTATCTGTTCTTAGCCTCTCTCTCTCTTTCTCTTTCTCTCTGCTTCCCGGCTATCATGAGCTGAGCAGTTTTCCTCCACCATGCCTTTCCATCATGATATTCTGCCCCTCCCTCCTCAGGCCCAGAGCAATGGAGCCAGCTGACCATGGACTGAAACCTCAGAGACTGTGAGTCAAAATATGCCTTTCCTCCTCTAGGTTGTTTATATCAGGTATTTTGGTCACAGCAATGAAATTAGAATGTACAACACCAAGAATGAACACTGGTGTCATCTATGGACTTTGGGTAATTATGATGTCAATACAGGTCTATCAATTGAAATAAATGTATCAGTCTTGTGGGCAATGTTGATAATGGGGGAGGCAATGCATTGCGGGGATATATGGGAAACCTCTGTACCTTCTTTTCAACTTTTCTGTGAATCTGAAACTGCTCTCTAAAACATAAAGAGCAAAATGCACAGAAGCTGAGAAGATGGACACAGAAAAACAGTAAAAGGTATCAAAAGAGATCTGAGCAGAGCAGTGACAATGTTTGTTATGCACGGCTCATTATCCCTATTTTATAGATAAGGAAGCAGGCTTAGGGAATAACCTCTCAAAAATCACACAGCAAGCCAGGCGTGCTGGTACATGCCTGTAAAACCAGTACCTGGGAGGCTGAGATAAGAGGATGGCAGATTCGCAGCCATCCTCAGCAACTTGGCAAGACCCTGTTTCAAAATAAAAATAAAATAGGGCTGGAGGTCTAGCTCAGAGAGAGAATGCCACTGGATTCTATTCCCAAAACAAAGTCACACAGCTGGTAATTAACCATATCAGGATTAGAACTCAGGAACTGTGGGCATCCATTGGATGTTGTTCTAGCATTTATTTTTCCCTATCCTCCACCAAATGAGGCTCTGTTATATATTTGGGGTGGGCATGAACTGACTCAAGTGCGTCAATACATTCCAGTCCCCTGATATCCATCATTGGTACAAAGATGAACAACACATCACCCAGTTCATACCAAAAAGGGCTAAAGACACAAAACCTTTGTTTAAAATATTGGAGGAAACTCTCCCTTCCCTGCTGGATATGATGACAAAACCTGTAGCTCCAGGGGTGGCTGGCAGCCACCTTAGTAATATAATAGTAGAGTCTGCTAAAAATGGCACCAACACCATGGGAAAAGACACAGATATGTAGGTAGAGGAAGTAGGTATTTGCTGCCTGAGACACTTGATCAAATATCCCTCAATATCCATATACCTCTGGACTTTGTCTATAAAGGAGGCAATAAATTCCTTATTGCTTAAGCTAGTTTAAGTTGGGCTTTCTGTTGCTTAGAATCAAAGATGCCCTAACTGATTCATCATATTTCTTGATTCCTGGGCTAGTATGTTGTCCACAATGACTTTGGGTAAAAAAAAGATTTTTTTCTCTTTTAAATGTTTTCCATAAGCCTTTGAATTATAGTTAAAATTCAGTAAATATAGCTAAAATTCAAAATGTCTTGACTACTGTTTTCAAATAGAGACAAACAAGGGAGGTAAAAGTAGAATAGTAACAAGGGTGTTGAATAACTCAAACATATTCTTCCTTTTACTCAAGCAATTTTAAAAAAAGACTACTTGAGAAGCTGAGACAGGAGGATCACAGGTTTGAAGTCAACCTCAGCAACTTAGGGAGATTCTCAGCAACTTAGTGAGACCCTGTTTGAAAATAAAAAGGGCTGCAAATGTAGCTCAGAGGTAGATTGCCCCAGGGTTCAATCCTCAGTACAAAAAAATTGAATTCATCGAGGTCAAATATTGCTAGGCTCTTGACACAGTTTGTCCCCAAGGATTCATGTGGCTTGGTCCCCACTGTAGCAGTATTGAGGTGATAGGACGTTTCAGAGGTGGAGACTAGTGGGAGGCAGTTTGGTCATTGGGTGCATTGCCCTTGGAAGAGATTAAGGTAGTTCTTATGCGACCTTGATTAGTTCTCATGAGAGTGAGTTGTTATTAAAGAGAGAGTCCCGATCCCTTCCTACTCTCTGACATTCTGTCTCATCATGTGATCTCTCTCTCTTGCACTTGTTCCCATCATAATGTCATCCACCATCATGTGATGCAGTGGAGGAGACCTGTCACCAAAGCTGGTATCATACCATTTGCACTTTTCTGCCTCCAAAACTGTGACGTAAATAAGCTTCTTTATAAAATAATTAGCCTCCAGTAGTTTGTTATATTAATGGAAAACTGACTAATACACATATACACATGGGAAAACATACTAATTGAAAAAGTGCAGTTTAATGAGTTTTGGTAAATACATAGCCACCAAAATAATCATGATATAGAATGGTTTTATCA
>PVJS01065237.1:0-10029 GCA_004027185.1 Glis glis
GGTACCAGGGATTGAACCCAGGGGCGTTCAACCTCCGCGCTACACCCCCGGCCCTATTTTTTATACTTTATTTTGAAACCGGGTCTCACGAAGTTGCCGAGGGCCTCACTAAGTAGAGAGAGAGAGAGAGAGAGGTAAGGAGAAAGAGAGAGAGAGAAAGAGAGAGAGAGCTAAGGCTGGCCGCGAACCCGGATCCTCCGGTCTCTGCCTCCCAAAGTACTGGGATTACAAGCGTGCGCCACCACGCCCGTTAAGCCAGCATTTCTAATACTGCATTTCATAAATCATTGATTCTGATCATATCAACAGGTGATATAGAAACAAACAAATAATAGTTGTCATGGTCAAATACAATTGCCAAATACTGTGTTACATGGAATTAAATATTTTTCCACAAAATTTCTCAGTCTTTTCTATCTTAAGGTAAATTGTGAATTTTCAATATATGAATAAATAACCTTTCCCAAACATTAGACTAAGGACACCTGTTTAAGAAAATCACTTTAAGAAAATCACTTCAGACTCAGTGTCCATGAACAGTCTTTCAGAGTCTCAGCCTTTAACTGCTCTTCCTCACTCTGTAGTTCATAAAGGAATCCCCCAAAGCCTTTTAAACTTTGAACACACTAACGTGAGATGAGTTTAGAAATAAGGATACTTTAGAGTGTTATGAGTGTGTCACACCTTAGAGTACAACTAAGGATGGATTCCTTTTTAGATGACAAATAAAATTGTATGTGTTTATGGTACACAGCATGATGTTTCAAATATCCATACATTGTGGAATGTCAAGTCAAGCTAACTAGCACATACATTACCTCACATACTTATTTATTTGTAGTCAGAACATTTAAAATCCACTCACTTTTATGTGGAATCTGAATGGTCATTGCCAGGCATTGGGTATAGGGGGTTGAAAAATGTTGTTTAACGGGTACAAAATTTCAGTTAGACAAGAGAAATGATTTTTTTATGTTTTTATTGGTGCATTGTAGTCTCACATCACAATGAGTATCAGTTTGGTGTTAACATACATGCACACAGCTCTTGGTGTCCCTCCCCCCCGCCGCCCCCCGCCTCTCCCCCACATATAGCACTGAGAATGATGTTGGTATAATCTCATATATATACATTGTTTGTGACAGTAATTCCATAGATTCACTACTTTCTTACCCTTCCCTTTCCCTTGTACCCCTTCCCTTGTACCACTGAGGGTTCTCCATTGTCATTGGAGTCCCTTTTGTGTTCCCACTACTCCCTAAGTTGCACATATTAATGAAAACATATGACCCTTCATTTTCTGTGATTGGCTAATCTCACTTAACATAATGTTTTCCAGATCTTTCCATTTTCTTGCAAATGCTGTTATTTTGTTCTTCTGTATTGCTGAGTAGAATTCCATTGTGTGTATTTCCCATAATTTTGTAATCCATTCATCTGTTGATGGACATCTAGGTTGGTTCCATAATTTGTCCACTGTGAATTGTGTTGCTATGAACATGGGTATGCATATATTACTGTTGTTTTCTAGTTCCAATCCCTTTGGAATGATACCCAGTAGTGGAATAGCCGGATCATATGGTGGATCCATTCCCAGTTTTCTGAGGAATCGCCACACTGATCTCCACAGTGGTTGAACTAGTTTGCAATTGAATGACATGGTGAATATAGTTCCTGTGTACTTGAAAATTGCTAAGAGAGGGGATTTTGAGTGCAGGTTTTAATGATGGCCCCAACCCAGAAAATAAGAGGGAAGTGCTCCATTGAAATGGGTGGAGGGAAAGCAAGGAGATCTTAAGGGGAGAGAAAGGCTATTTTTCTAGTGGCAAACTTTTCTTACAATTTTCCTAAGAGCCAACTTTAAATTGAATAATTCTATAGATCTAATAAACATTGGTTAACTTCCCTCATCTTTAAAAATTCCAAATCCTGTAAAGATATTTACCAATCCTTTAGTGATATTAATGGTTCTCTTCTGGCTCAGTAAAAGCCTAAAGTACAAATTGGGCATCCACCAGGCATATTAACTCTTTTATACATGAGAAAAAGCCACTGAATGAGAGTTGAGTTCCTCGTAGTACAACACATACAGAGAGAAAAACTGGCATAGATTCTGCCTTTTCATGATTTTGTGTGTGTGTGTATGTGTGTGTGGTATTGGGGATTGAACCTAGAGGCATTCTACTTCTAGCTATACCCACAGCCTTCAAAACTTTTTATTTTGAAACAGGGTCTCACTAAGTTGCTGAGGGCCTCAAACACATGATCCTCCTGTTTCAGCCTTCCAAGTACTGGAATTACAGGTGTGCACTACCACACCATTCTTTTTTCTAGTTCTATTTGCTATAATAAGTCTTCATATATAATGTATATTGATTTTCCCCATATGAACTGACAAGCAAATGACCTATTCCAAATTTGCCATTATAGTACCTATGCATCTCTACAAATTTAATCAAGTTAATATGTTTTTCCATTTTTTTACCTAAAGGAAATATGAATCATGTTAATATCTCCTACAGAAAGTGCATGTTAGCTTTGTTGAAAAGAGGAGAGATCTACATCAATCAGATTATAGTCTGTACCTTAATGAGCTACACACTGTGGAGATTAGGCCAAATTAACATCCAGGGCTATTTCAGTTGCTGCCAACCACTTTCCCACTACCTCCTCTAGTCTTCAGGTTTTATAAACATACACAATTTGTACAGGCGTCTAAGAAATTATGCACTGAAGAGAAAGTTGCTGATATATCAACTAGTTTAAAATTCGTTACCTGCACCCTTCACTGGAAATTCCTTTTTAGTCCTGCCTTGGCACACTATCTATAAACAACACAATCATAACATCACAACTTGTATAATACTTTTGGAGGGAGGTGCTCAGAAAGATTAAGTGTGTACCAGAAAAACTCTGAGGAAAAAAAAGAACATGACAAGAATTGCTTCATGACTATATGATTCAAAAAATCCCTCTGTCAAGAACTATTTTGTGCAGATGCTCTGGTCCCTATTCTAATGCCTTCCTCCCTCCCTCCCGAATGATAGCTCGAACCTCAGGCCCCACAACTCTACTCTTCCCAGTAATAATAATGACATCAATAATCATGTAATATGTATGTTCATTATTTTACATTATATGCATAATATATATATATAGCATGTTTTGTGAACAAACCCTGACTCTGGTAACATGCTCTAGGGAAATAAGAACTAATCAGGCAATGCTACATCTTAACTTAGCAAAACTAAGTTTTCCTAAACCTTGCCATGAGACTTTGCATATCTGCAAAATTATGAACCACGTTTTCCTCAATGAAGTGGGGACTCTCAAATAAAATACCTATGAACACTTTCCTTGGGATTTGGAAATACTTTTAAACACAAAAGCCCTATTTTCAACACTTTTTATAGACCATGATGAGGTTTATGAAGAGAATTTCCATTGTTTTCACATATTGAGTCTTCCTTCATATTAGTCATCAGAGTCAAATTGGAAGACTTTATTAAGTATTAGTCATGATGCTGAATGGAACATTTCACATAGCTAAGGAAAATTTCTGTACATTTCCAATCAAAGAGCCAGTATTATTGATTACTCAGTGCATACTTTAGTGATTTCAGGAAATGTTTACACCGAACGTGCTAGTAATGTTTGCCAAGGCACACGCATGCACATACGACCTCACCCTGCAGAAATTATCCAGCTAGGAAGGGTTTTAGTGCAGTGCTACAGTTACTGCAAAATGGCGAAGCAATTGCATGTATATTTCAAAGGAGATTTGAGGCTGGTTTTAAACATATTACCAACACTTTTAAATGAGCTAAGCACGTTAAATATAGGGATCTTGTTGAATATCATTGACAAATGCAATTTTAAAATATTTAATGTTATAACTACCCTATATTTTATACTGTTTGAAAATTTGGTTTACAAAATTTGCAGATTAGAAATCTATATTGAAACTGGACGCAGTGGCACATGCCTGTAATCTTAGCAACTCGGGATGCTGAAGTAGGAAGATCACAAGTGTGAGGCCAGCCTTGGCAACTTAGCAAGACCCTGTCTCAAAATAAAAAATAAAAAGGGTTGGAGATGTAGCTCAGTGGTATAGCACCCTGGATTCAATCCCCATTGCAAGAGGAGAAGGAGAAGGAGAAGGAGAGGGAGGGAAGGGGAGGAGGAGGAGTTAGAAGAGGAAGAAAAGGAAAGGAAAGAAGAAAGAAAAGAGGACAAAAAAGAAATCTATGTTGGATTACCTGTTGTTTTTATTTCTGATAGCATTCCAGAGGTCTACCCTATGACTTCTATAGTTTCTTGTATTACAGCTTGTGTCTCAAATCTATCTTCTCTTTCCAGTTGCCTATCTCAGGATCTGTCTTCCATGATCTTTTAAGTACCAATGACTAATTGTATACCTCAAAAATGGGAGTTCAAGTTAGGGGGAATGTTATCTAAGAAAGTCTCTACTCTCTCCTACATCATCACAGGGAATAATTCTGACATGACACTTAAGGCCCCGTTTATTTTCAAGAATCCTGCACTTCCTCATTTACTATGGTGCTATAGTTTGTAATTAGTCTTGGCATGCTGTCAATACTTCAATTAAACTTATTTATCTCTTTTCTTCATCAAATAAAAATAAGTATATATTGTTTATTCTCACATTAGTTTTGTTCTAGCACATACTCATCTTTTTGTGCTTTCATTTATATGAAACTACTTATATGGATTGGCTTGTAATCTCATGTATGATAAACATACGCATTTTAAGTATCAGAAATATATTTCATTCTGTCTTCCTCTGTAGTAATGCCTAAACATTTTTCAACTTAAATGTATTTTTTATAAATTGGTTTCTTTATACTTCTCTTTATATTAAAATTAAAGCTAGAGAATTATATTGATTGTTTAAATTATGTATGTAGTCATTTCAGCATGGTAAAGAAGATATTACAAATAATTTTTATAAAAAGAAGGGGAGGGTAGTGATTTAAAAAATCAAGAGCATATTATTTTACAGTTTAAGAACTTTAAAACAAAGGAACTAAAAAATTCCTTTCAAATCAAATTTATCCATCCAATGACATTAGAAAATAGATAATATAAGCAACAAGAGTAGTTCAGGTAGAAATCCATGGTGATTAACATATTGATGAGTTATTATTATGTGTTCATAAAAAGCATATGAAGAAACTGATGATAGAAATTCAATAGGTGGCATTGTATTTACATTAGTTATAAATTAGGTCCCAAATTCCAGGGTTTTTAAATTGCACATGTTTAAATCAAAGATATAATTTCAAAAATTTTTACATATAAACATAATATTTTATAATAAAAGATTTCCTTAAACCCAAGGAAAACAACAAAGACCATATTTGCATTCACCCTTCAGGTCTTCTTAATATGCATGTGTGTTCATTTAAAATATCATAAAATTTTATACTTTACGTTATTTCTTTAAGTTTGTATTTTCCACTATTATTCCACAATGTTCATTATCATCATTTTTTTATTTATTGGTACATTGTAATCATACATCTGATGACGTTCAGGGTGGTAGAAGTATACATGCACACATCACTCATTTAGCCCTCTCCCAGTTCCCACTCCATCACCCCCCTTCCGTCCTTCTCATGCTCAGCATAGTGATTGACTTTGATTAGTTTGTGTATGTACATCATGTGCATTAGGGTGTTGCCCTCTTCCCCCCTCCCAGCTCCCTCAGTTAGATCGCCTTCTTTACTCATCTAAGGTTTCTCCTTCTTTGTCTGGAGACCCTTCTATGTCCCATTGTCTCCCTAGCTTCTGCATATTAGAGAAAACATCTGACTTTTCACACTTTTTGTGACTGACTAATCTCACTTAGAATAATGTTCTCCAATTCCATCTATTTCTCTGCAAATGACATAATTTTGTTCTTCTTTATGGCTGTGTAAAATTCCATTGTGTACCTATCCCATAGTTTTGTAATCCATTCATCTATTGAAGGATATCTTGGCTGGTTCCATAGTTTGGCAATTGTGAATTGTGCACCTATAAACATAGATACACATGCATTAGTTTGGCAATTTGGTCTCCGTTCTTTTAGGTAGATACCCAGAAATGGCATTACTGGGTCATATGGTAAGTTCATTCCCATTCTTCTAAGGATCCTCCACACTGTTTTCCAAAGTAGTTGCACTAATTTGCAATCTGACCAACAATGTATTAGAGTTCCTACTTCTCTACATCCTCACCAGCATTTGTTGTTGTTTGTGTTTTTAATGATTGCCATTCTAATTGGGGTTATGTGAAATCTCAGGGTACTTTTGATTTACATCTCTCTGATTGCTAATGATGTTGAACATTTTTTCATACATTTATTGGCCACTTGTATTTCTTCTTTTGCAAAGAAGTGTCTATTTAGTTCACATGCCCATTTTTTTATTGGGTTGTTTATTTAGCGGTGAGTTTCTTGAGTTCCCTGTATATTCTAGATATTAGTCCTCTATCAGAGGGGTAGCTGGAAAAAATCTTCTTCCATTCTGTCTGCTCTCTGTTGAGGTTCTTGATAGTTTCCTTCGCTATGCAGAAGCTCTTCAGTTTAATGCAATCCCACATATTGATCCTCATTTAAATTTCTTGTGCTTTTGGGGTCTTGTTGAGGAAATTTGTACCAGTGCCTATGTGTTGAAGTGTTGGACCTATGCCCTCTTCAGGTAGCTGCAAGGTCTCTGGTCTAATTTCCGGGTATTTGGTCCATCTTGAATTGACTCTTGTGCAGGGTGAGAAAGTGGGGTTTATTTCCATTTTTCTGCATGTGGTTAACCAGCTTTGCCAACACCATTTGTTGAAGAGGCTATCTTTTTTTACAGTGTATGTTTTTTGTTCTGTTGTCAAAAGTCAATTGGCTGAAAGTGTGTGGATTTGTTTCTGAGCCTTCTATTCTGTTCCATTAGTCTATGTGACTGCTTTTGTGCCAATACCATGCTATTTTTGTTACTATGGCTTTGTAGTATAGTTTGACATCAGGTATTGTGATGCCTCCTGCATGGTTCTTGTTGCTGAGAACTACTTTGGCTATTATGGGTTTTTTGTTGTTCCAAATGAATTTAGGGACTGATTTTTCTATGTCTGTGAAGAATGACCTTGGTAATTTAATAGGCATTGCATTGAATCTGTAGATCACTTTTGGAAGAATGGCCATTTTGATGATATTTATTCTGGCTATCCAAGAGCATGAGAGGTCTTTCCATCTTCTAAGATCTTCTTCAATTTCTTTTTTCAATGTTTTATAATTTTCCTTGTAGAGGTCTTTTACATCCTTGGTTAGGTTTATTCCTAAGTATTGTATTTTGGGGAATATCTTGAGTGGAAATTTTTTCTGGATTTCTTTTTCAGTGGATTTATGGTTGGCATACAGAAAAGCCTCTGATTTTTTTTAAGACTGACTTTGTAACCAGACACTTTCATGAATTTGTTGATCAGTTCTATAAGCCTTTTGGTTGAATTTTTGGGGTCTTCTAAGTATAATATCATGTCATCTGCAAATAGAGTTTCAGTTCTTCTTTTCCTATTTGCACTCCTTTGATTTCCTTCTCATGCCTTATTGCTCTGGCTAGAGTCCGTAGTACTATATTGAAAAGGAGCGGTGACAGTGGACATCCTTTTCTTGTTCCTTTTTTTAAGGGGAAATCTCATAGTTTTTCCCCATTCAATATGATGTTGGCTGTGGACCTATTGTATATTGCCTTTACAATATCGAGGTATGTTCCTTCTATTCTTATTCTCTGCAGTGTTTTTAACATAAATGGGTGTTGGATTTGCTTTAAAGCTTTTTCAGCATCTATTGAAATGATCATGTGAGTTTTGTCTTTAGTTCTGTTTATGTGGTGAATGACATGGATTGTTTTTCATATTTTGAACCAGCATTGCGTCCCTGGGATGAACCCGACTTGGTCATGGTGTATAATTTTCTTGATGTGGTTTTGAATGCACGTTGCTAGTATTTTGTTTAGAAGTTTTGCGTCTAAGTTCATCAGCGAGATAGGCCTGTAGTTTCTTTTCTTGAGCTGTCTTTATTTGGTTTTGGTATTAATGTGATGGTGACTTCATAGAATGTATTTGGGAGAGTCCTGTTTCTTTCTATTTCATGGACTAGATTGATGAGTATTGGGATTAGCTCTTCTCTAAAGGTTTTATAAAATTCACCTGGGAAACCATCTGGTCCTGGGCTTTTCATTGATGGTAGGCCCTTTATTGCTGCTTCAATCTCTTTGATTGTTATTGATCAATTTAAATTTTTCATATCTTCTTGATTCAAATTAGGAAGGTTGTATATGTCTAGAAATTTGTCAATTTCTTCTAGGTTTTCCATTTTGTGAGAGTATAGTTTTTCAAAGTAGTTTCTGACACTCCTCTGGATTTCCACACTATCGGTGGTAATATCACCTTTTCATCTCTTATTTTAATAATTTGGGTTGATCCTCTCTTTCTTTTGGTTAGGTTGGCTAATAGTTTATCTATCTTGTTTATTTTTTTTTTGAGAAACCACCCTTTGTTTTTTTTTATTTTTTTTTATTTTTTTTTTATTTATTTATTTTACTTTCTACTTCATTGATTTCTGCTCTGATTTTAATAATTTCCTGACTTCTACTGACTTTGGGGTTAGACTGTTCCTGTTTTTCAAGGGCTTTGAGGTGTGTCATTAGGTTATTTATTTGGTGATTTTCTGTTCTTCTTATGTGAGCACTCAGTGCTATGAATTTTCCTCTTAATACTGGCTTCAAACTGTCCCAGAGATTTTGATATGTTGTGTCTCTACTTTTGTTCGTTTCTAGGAATTTCTTAATTTCTCCCCTTATTTCTTCTATGACCCATTCCTCATTCAGCAGTATGAGGTTTCTCTGGGTCTTCTTATTGTTGATTTCTAGTTTCATTTCATATGGTCTGAAAAGACACAGGAGATTATGTCACATTTTTTTTAATTGGCTAGTGCTCACTTTGTGGCCCAAAATATGGTCTATTTTGGAGAAAATTCCATGAGAAGCTAAAAAAATGTGATTTCAGCTGTAGTTGGGTGGAATATTCTGTATGTGTCTAGTAGATCCATTTGGTTCATGGTGTTCCTTAGGTCTGAGTCATCTTAGGTCTGAGGCATCTTTTTGTCTAGAAGATAGATCTAGTAGTGTGAGAGGAATGTTGAAATCTCCCAATATTATTGTATTGGGATCTATGTGTGACTTAATGTCACAAAAATTTGTTTTATGAAAGTGGTTGCACCTATATTTGGGGCATAAATGTTGACTATCCTTTTTATCCTCCTGCTGGCTTATTCCTTTTACCGGTAATAAATGACCTGCTTTGTCTCTTCTGATATGTTTAGACTTGAAGTCTAATTTGTCTGATATCATAGTTGCTACTGCTGCTTGTTTTCAAATTCCATTAGCATAGATTACCTTGTTCCAGCCCTTCACCTTTAGTTTGTGAGTATCTTTACTTTAATGGATTATGATTTTTAATCCATTTTGCCACCTTATGTCTTTTGACTGGGGAGTTGAGGCCATTTATATTCAGCATGATTATTGAGAGATGATTTTTAATTCCTAACATTTTGGGTTTTAACTTCTGTTTGAGGTAGTGTTTGTTCAATTTAATTATTATGTGGCACAATCTTTTCTCTGATCTTGTCTAATGGGGCTTCCGTATGTTTCTGGTACCTATGTGTGGACCTCTTTTTCTGTGTTTGGAAAATTTTCTGATATTACTTCTCTGAAAAGATTATTGATTCCTTTGGTTTCAGCTTCTATTCCCTCTTTTATGCCTATTATTCTTAGGTTTGCTCTTTTAAAATTGGCCTGGAGCCGGGCGTGGTGGCACACGCTTGTAATCCCAGTACTTTGGGAGGCAGAGACTGGAGGATCCGGGTTCGCGGCCAACCTCAGTGCACATGCGCATGCGCGCGATCTATCTCTCTCTCTCTCTACTCTCTCCTCTCTCTCTCTCTCTCTCTCTACCTAGTGAGGCCCTCCGCAACTTCGTGAG